>JAQFXM010000696.1:0-43369 GCA_034693345.1 Entomobrya multifasciata | reverse complement strand
GTTATGTATCGTGTGATCAAATTTTGAAGGACAATACATTATAGTTATAGCGCTGCTTATCATATTCCGACAACTTATTAAATATTCAATGAAATCGTATTTCATCAAGTCAAACTGAAAACCACGAGAATAAGCAATAGACATTAACTGGTCCATAAAATATAACAGTAAAATTATACGAAAACTGCTACACATTAAAGTATGAAGCATGTGAAACGATGATGATGACGATGGTATGGAATTGTAAATTTTTGTGAAGGTATATGATAATGATAAGTGTTGAAAGGATTATTGAAATGTGATCACCGGCCTGGCCACTTACTAGTATAACAACAGGAGTAAAGAATGGTAAAAATTGATGAAAGGAAAAGATGTACATGTTTTTATATTTTGGGGTAAGGTGAGACCAACACAATAAAATTCCGTTTCGGTTTTCCAAAATACGGTGCTTTAATTTTAACTGTTATGATTATTACACCAATTTTGTAAATTATATATCTTTTAATACACAACGATCCCAGATCCCATACATTTTGTGAGGATGAAATTCCTCAATAATGCTGAATGTGGAAGAATCTTTCCAAAGTTGGGGAATGAGGAATGCTTACGGTAAACATTGTTACGTAAGATACAAGATTTATGCATGTCATGACATCACATAAGTAGAAAGAGAAAGAAGTGATCGACCCTTATTATCATGACCGTAATTGCATTTTAAATTATACGACAGTCATATGGAACCCATAATAGTTCTTCATTTTCTTCTACCGATCAGTAAAGTGTCAGGAGTCTGGAAAACCTATTCATATTTAATTGTCAATTGCATTCTACACAATAATTACTTCTGCATAATCGTTGCGTTTTCTTTTCACTCTCTTGTCTCTATTCCAGGTACTATAATGCAGGTAGGACCGAATGGTTATCTGTCTTCACAAAAAATCCGGCCATTGTGTAATAACCACTTATGGGTATCCAAAACCCACAACTTTCCAAAATTAGAGATGCAAAAAACAGTAAAATGATGATCATAATAATATTTAGATTTTAAACTCAAAACTTATCAAGCTTTTTTTTCTCTCCAGAAACAAGCGTCATAAATCATTACTTCATATTCAGTATTTCACGTTTTCATACATTTTTAAATAATAAAAATATTTAAATGCACGACCATACTTATCTAAAATAGCTAAATGCCTACTTGAATGTATTAAGATAAAAGAATACTATTTTTTCTATAAAATAATCCTTTACTTGTTTAGGAACATTTTTCACATGAAGAAATTTAGCAACGTTATTATACAGTGTACATTAATATATTGAGTTTGTATTGATGATACTTAAACCATGATACAATTTTAACACAATGCTCTAATATTTACTGAAGTTTTAAAAGAATTGATTTTGAAAGTTTACTACTAAGTTATGGTAAAAGTTATAAGTTATAATATACATACAAGGGATGTTTGCAACTACTACTACTGTTCAAAAAGATGCATATGCTTTTTGCATATTTAAAAAAATCATTTGTGTGAATAGTTGGAACAAAACTTGAATGCTATCGCATCATCTATAAATCAGGAATCGACGACACAGTATACGGGTTTAATAGTTTTATCCCATTTTACAATTTGAGTAATGAAAAACTATGAGTCTTGATTTGGGTAATGTGATTACTGATTGATCAGTGATTATCATTGTCTATGACATAACAATATCTACCGTAAACATTTCTTAATTTTGGAAAGATTACACTGAATTCTTGCACATTCACAAAAAATTAATTTGGAAAACTGAAGTATGCTTGATAAGTTTTGAGATTAGTTTAAATATTACGATCGTCATTAGGTGCTACTTGTACCATGTCATTTCAATTTTTGGAAAGTTGTGGGTTTTGGATACCCATAAATGGTTATTACACAATGGCCTGGATTTCTTGTGAAAATAGATAAATACTCGGTGTGAATTGCATTAGAATGCCTAAAATAGAGAGTGAAAACGCTACCAAATACTAGTATGTAGAAGTAATTAATGATTACTACTGTGCTGTGTTGAATGCAATCGACAATATGAAGAGGTTTTCCAAATTCCTGACACTTCAGTGATCAGTCGAAGAAAATGAAGAAATATAATGATCATGATAATAATCGTCGAGAGCTGCTTCGTTCTTCGCAAAAATATCATCAAAGAAATCATTCTTCGAATTGATGATATGATGATGTTGATGTGAAATGTAGACCATAACTAGACGCTAAGATTGAAGCTGAACGAACTGTAAAATGTATGTATGTTCGTATGAAATGAAGTATGAATGCATTCCTTATAACTTTATAAAAGCAAAATAGTTTCAAGAGATTAATTTATACCGATTAAGCTTACTTCAGTCAGTATTCAGAAATCCTCCGGGACATTTATAGACAAGCATGATGGTTACGGAAATAGATTATGCTATGCATACGCTCATGTTGATGATGATACACCTATGTAGACCTACTTTTAAGTAAACCATGTAAAGAAAGGTGTTTTTCAAGACATTCAATTAAGTTTATTTAATCAATTCTTTTAATTCGTCGTTGTTTCAAGTTATGTATCGTGTGATCAAATTTTGAAGGACAATACATTATAGTTATAGCGCTGCTTATCATATTCCGACAACTTAATTAATATACAGCATTAGCATTATAATAGTTAATTCTCATCATTTTTTACAGCTACATAATATGTATTACCTTATTATGCCTACTTTTTAAATAACCAATTTTATTCAAATAATCAGGTTGACCAAATAAAAAATGACCAGATAAGCTCCTCAGTGAAAATGTACCTCTTCTTATCCTCCCACACTATTTAGGAATGGTTATTTCACAATTTCATATTTTTCTCCAAGATATAGAGAAAAAATTAACATTTAATCACAAAAACAACTCAACAAACACAACGTGAGGGATATTTTAGAGGAAACTGATTTCATGTACATTTAAGCCTGTGCCAAAAAAAGGAAGAATTTGAAATGTAGCAGGAAAACTATTACGATATATCACAGATTAATTCCTCTTATGATAATGTTGATTACTAAAATTTAATTATAGTTTAAGCATTACGATAATAACTACTAATTCAGCAGGTAATGAAATTAGTAATCAAACAGGATACTATCCTGGTAATCATTTGACATAATTTGAAGTACCCAACATGGTGGTACTAATCATTCGGTATCGTTTCACCTAATTTATTAATCTACAATGATTATGACAATTTAATTAGGCTATATTATTAGTACGCCAATTAGGTATGTTTAAACCGTTTTCTTATTTTTCGATGTACAAAATTTTTATAGTAAAAAACTAGCTGACTACTTTCCAATTAATTTTTCAGTTTTTGATGAAATAAAACAACTAGACTCATGGTCCACATAAGCTTATTACGCAACAAAAATATCATTTACCCATAATATGTCACCTTTACATATTCAGTTAATTATCGAAAAATAGTTTTGATATTTATATAATTTACTTCGCTTGGAGTTATGAAAAAGCTCCATAGCCATTATAAATGATTACACTACTTTCTGTTTGTTCTCAAAGTGGCCTTTCCTAGTCATGTTATTCAAGGTTCTTTCGAACTGTTTGAAATACAAAGGAGTGAAACTTGCTATAAATTCGCAAAATCAATTAAATTGGTCAAAGGAAGGTTAAGTAAACCGAGTACCTAATTTTTCAGTCAGATCATCTTATAAAAACTATATTGCAACTAGTGCATCAAAAGATAAACAATTAATCATGAATAGGACTTCCAAACAAAAAACAAATTTTCAAGGGACGGATATTTATTATTTGACAGATAAACAAAAAAAATACTACGAAGTTACATGATAATGATAACATAAGCCTACTGAACTTTGTAAAAAAAATCCTTTGTTTTTTATAAATTGTCTCTAAACGTTGCACTCATTGCACTCGCCACTGACGCCATTTGCATAGCTTTCCTCTGCTTTGTTTCCTCATTATCCGTTACCATTTGTTCCTGAATAAAACTCTTGAGTGTCACCAGTGCACTGGTAGCCTCCTGAATATTATGCGCCACTTCCCTATTAAATCCTTCATACATTTGAAAAATCTTGAGAGCTTCTTGTAAAAGTTTGATGCACTGGAACAGCTCCTGAATGTATTCCTTGCGTTTAGTCACTCTTAAATTAAATCTTTTCGCAGATACAGCAATTTCCATGTAGTAGCGATTCAGTAGGATAGAACCTTCGAAATAAAAATTTATTGCCAAATTAAAATTACACTTTTTTAAATAAAATATTAAGATATATATATATTCATTAAAACTTAAATATTTACCACTTTCCAAGCAAATCCCAGGTCTTATCACTTTCAAATGTTCTTCCGTGGCCGTTCCACATCTTCCTAACAGTCTATATTCCTCAATTGTGTTCTCCGGATATCTTGGACCCGGTCCTGCTAATCTCGTCGCGGTAAGACTAGTTCTTAAATATGTTTCAATGAAACTCCACGCCTGAATAATAATACTGTGTCCAGGATGCAAGTCATTTTCCCTCCTTGAAATAAACTGCTGAATTCCAGGAACTATCAAATGCCTTGGCTGATTCAACAACTGCGCCAGCTCATCCCTACACTCCTTCGTAATCTCATCCACCATTTTGTACGGATACTCTTCCAGACAAGTGGTACAAGCCCACACCGAATTCGTCCATTTGAACGCCTTTTCTGGACAAATTAAGCCGTAGCGACAACGGGGACATCGAATATCTCCAGAGTGGTCGTCTATCATGGTAGGATTATGACAACGTTTACAGCGACAGTTATCAATGCTTAATATATTACGAAGGACCATCCGGCGAAGAGGGTAGTAGAGATATGGTGTGGGGGAGAAGTCTATTGTGATTATCTCTCTTTTCATAATTGGCACGGAGGCTTTGGTCACAAGTGTCATGCCGTTCACTTTTCCGTTGGGACTTTCCTCCAAATAGTGGAACGTGTTTGGGATGCAGTCATGGCCAAAAAGGATTTGAGTTGTGAAAAGAAGTTTATACCTGATAAAAACAAGTACCTAATTAACACATAAATGTATACAAAAAGAATTAAAAATTAATGTGCTAATTAACACTTACGTTGATTTAAGAGCTGGTCTGAAAGACAAGGCAGTAATAATTGCATGCACATTCCCAATGAGATCATCATTATATCCACTTAATTTCGCACTAATTGGCACAAGTTCCCTATAATTCTCAATGAACCGCTGGTAGCGCACTGAAGACTTATAGGATTCCACCCTCAAATTCTGCTTCATCTGCATGAACCGCTCCCACTGTGAAGTATCCAGTGCCTCTAGCTGCAGTGCCCTTACAATTTCAATATCCAAGTACATCAAGTGGTAACAAAAGTATTGGTCCTCCTTCTATAAATACAGATTCAAAGTTAATTAACAAACCCATTCCTAAAATTCCTTCCAATTCCAATCCAACAATTAGCTAGACTAGTTCACTTACCCATTCTCCCGAACAAGACACAGCTTGACATTCTGTCGCCTGATGAATAGTATCCAAATGACATTTATAAGAGCACAAGGGTAACTGGCAACGACTACACTTGTATCTCGGCGGTCCAATAAACTCCACACTTTTTAGACACCCAAAACAAGATGGCTGATTAGCTGTACATATCACTGGCTCATTCCTACTGGAATCCTCCTCCAAACTATTTAGATCTGCAGTGCACTTTACCCTATTCCTCACACACGGCACATCCATCACATTTACAAAGTCATTATCCGGATCCGCCACCGGAAGCACTAGTAATGGCTTATCCGAAAATATTTTCTGACCTGCAGGAATATGCCTAGCTGCCACAGCCACCGACACATCATCCCCAAATCGACTCTCCATTCTGTAAGGAATACACTCATTCTTGTGCTTTTTCCAGTCTAAACGCTGGTGGTCCTCGGTACAATAAAAAACTGTTTTACACTGACTACACTTTTTATTCGCAAGATTAACACAGTCTCTTATTTCACAAGGATTGTTCATTCCATCCCAAATGGAGTGACAAGTGGTCAAAGCTGGATAGCAACTGGAGGAAGTGGAACTTGACGAAGTTCCTGCAGCATTGTTGGCTCCTGAGTAATTATTATTATTTGTGGTACTACTAGATAAGCTGGTATTCTCAGACTCGGCGGACATGGAGGAAGCCAAGGAACTGGAAGCTTTGGGATAACTATTGTAATCGATAAGCTGGTGGTGAGAGTGAGCACCTGTGACAGGGACGGACCAACTACCTTCTCTTCCCCCATCATCTTCTTCTTCGATGTCATCTTGGTCCACCAAGCTGGGATCTTCTTGATCTTGATCATATTCATAATTATAGTCATCGTAGCAGCTCCTCTGATTTCTAAATTGAGCATTTTCCTCCTCATCGTTTTCCCCACCCACCAAAACAATATTGTTGCCTTCGTAGTGAAAGGCGGATGATCTTATTCGCTGGAGTTGGGCCAAACTGGATACATCTTTTGTACTTAGACCTGTTGGAAATCGGGGGGATCCTCCATTTCTCGAGGAAGAGGACAAGTCAACTAACTCTTGACCATAGTCTTCAGGATCGGTCGTGTGCTTCACTGGTTTGCTCTTTTTACGCTTATTTTTCTTTGGTGCTGCGGATGTAGGTAGTGGAGGTGGGGGCGGGGGTTGGTCTGGAGGAGGAGGTGAGGATGCGGATGGACTCTCCTCTATCCTTTCCTTCTTTTCTTTCTTTTTTGTGGAAGATGGGGTGGCAGTGGTAAGCTTGTTTGCGTTGCCATCTGTTTTTGAAGAATTTCTTCGAAGATCATCAAGGTCGGGTGGAGGAGTTTTCTCATAACCGTGATCACTAAGCCGTAAAACTTTCACGAATTTGGGGGCTAAAAAGTCATCGACTATACCGGGAATGGAGGCAAGTGATGGAGTGCTTAATGGGGAATAGCTGTTTGTTGTGGTGGTGCTTGTGAGCCGAGTGGTTCTGGAGTCTAGAGAAGCGCCACCACCGCCACAGCCATTTTTCAGGTGATGATGATTATTAGAAGGAAATGATGGAGCTGTGGAGTAAACAACTGTTGGAGGTATTGCTGGTAGTGGTAAAGATAAGGACGTTTTGTTTGTGGATGATGAGGTGGTGGGAGTTGTAGTCTTATTGTCTTCCTGCTTATCGATGGACTCACTTTTAGCAGTAGTACTTGTTGTGGTCACCTTATTTCTCGATTTGGACTTTTTGGTCATGACTTCTTCATAAAGATAACAAGGAGATAAGGTGGTGGTGGTGGAGGTGGAAAGAGGGTAAGGGAGGGAGGATTCAAATTCAAATTAACTAGAGATTTCCCTAAACCCTAAAGTTAACTTTGAGGATTTCTATCCATTTGAGAAAAGAATTAGTTCAGAAGTTTGTCTCGTCCATACACTTTAAATGCACCTACAAAAACAACAATCACAAACATGCGTCAAAACATTTTAACATTTAACAAATGATATCAAAAAATGCCTTTTGTCCAGTTGTCCAGTGTTGACTTACTGTTTTTCTGAAATCCCTAAATCAAGCCGGTTAAATGTTCTGCAGTCAAAACACCGCTGCTGACTTTCGACAAAAATTATCTTTCCTCAACAAAAGATGACAACGTTGACCAATTGGCACACGAGCATGTAATGTATTTCCCTCAGCTCTGTAAATCAATCAAACTTTGTTTAACGTACAAATTACAAATCACCATTTAACTTTACTCACATTAACAAACTGAGTTAAATCTTTGCAAAAATCATTTTTCAATACGTTCAATTCAATAGACCAGCCGAGCCACATGGATAAAGTGAAGTCTATCTAAATGCAATGCACAGTACACAAAGTAGTAGGAAAAGGAATTAGGAAATCTGTGCATGAACAAGATGCTTTTATGCTGCTGCTAAGCTAGTCAAGTCAATAAAAAACTTGTATGTAGTATGTATACTTTGCCATTTGCTGGACAACAAGATGATGTGATCATTGTAGATGATGATGACGATGATGATGATGGTAGTATGATGATGGGATTATAAAAATCTGTGTTGAAATGAATGGGAAAAAAGGGTTGAATGTTGAATACCGGAATTGTACTTGACAGTTTAAGCGTGGCCGCCGCCTCTTTCTTCGGATTGATGCCTGGCTTGAGATGAAAAGGATGCGGAGTGCTGCGGAGAGAGAAGGATGCGAGAAGGTGTGAAAAAGTGCGAGATCTTTTGCAATTTGCAATCCATGCTTACTTTGTTCATGGTGTTTTTGAGATGCAGCTTTTTATGTAATTTTTATGAAAAAAAGGAAAGTGATACAAAGTTTTTCGTCTAATCGGATGGTTTTTATTTAAAAATGCTGGGTTATATGTTATCAGGTTTGTTTGAGGTGAGGGTCGAGTATGAAGATGACTTGGTGGAATCTTCTTGAACATCACTGGCCGATCCTATCGAGGGTGACTCCAAAATCATTTGTTTTCTTCTGAGTGCAGCCTTTAAAACAATTAACGCATTTTAATAGTCAGATAGTTAAAAAGATCACCTGAATAAATTGAAAGAAATATTTTGCTTACAATTTTTGCAATTTGAGCCAAATTAGAAGCCTCTGCTTTGCCAGTTTGCTGGACTAAATTGTATAGCATGCTTTGTCGATTGTTCAAAAGTACTTGAGGCTCATCAAATTCCTTTTTATAAAAACAAAATAGGTTGCTATATTATTTGGGTAAACCTATTTTTAATTGTATTTCAATGTAAAATATAGGTACCATAATTTGTCCCGCGTGTAAAACAAGTATACGATCATTATCCATCACGGTGTGTAAACGATGAGCAATTGTCAGAACTGTATAGAATAGATCAGAGTTTAAGTTTAATCTATAATAGAATTAACTCAAAACTATATTATATTGTCACCTGGAACAGAAAATTACCTGTGCATTCACCGAAATTCCGACGTATTGTCTTCTGAACCAATTTGTCTGTCCTATTTTCAAATACATTTAAATATTTTAAACTTGACGCACAACAATTAAACCCTTATTTATCAATTTGGTTAATTTACTTACTCAGGATCGATACTAGCTGTTGCTTCGTCCAACACCAAGATTTTATTCTTTTTCAAAATACATCGAGCCAAACACAGCAACTGTTTCTGACCTGACGAGAAATTCGACCCACCTTCAGTCTAAAAACCAATTAAAACAAGATAAATACAAACGTTTATATTACAAACCATCCATCCACCCCCACATTTCATCAAACCAAAATTCATGCACACATATAAATACCCAATCTTACTTCACTATCCAACCCACCCGCCAACATTTGCACCGTTTCCTTCATATGAACATCTTGCAATGCCGTCCACAACTGGCTATCCGTATAGTTAAAAAATGGATCCAAATTAGATCTAATACTTCCCCCAAAAATCACAGGTTCCTGTGGAATAATACTAATATTCCCCCTCAAATCATGCAGCCCAATACTTGTCGTTTCCACCCCATCAATTTCAATATATCCCGACGTCGGCTCCACCAATCTAAACAGCACATTAATCATACTACTCTTCCCTGCCCCTGTTCGTCCCACAATCCCCACCTTTTCTCCTCCATTCACCACACAACTTATATTTTTCAGGACAAAGGCCGTACTCATCTCCTCGACCAGATACTTCAAACACAAATTTTGAATTCTTATCTCCCCTGAATGCGGCCAACTGGGTGGTGGCTTCTTTTCCGGTGCACTGTCCAACGCAGCTTCCGGTTTCAAATCACAGTACTCGCTAATCCTTTCAAAGGCAATTAAATGATTCTCCATTTCTGCCGACTGCCTCATCCCCCACTGCAACATGCTTGTTAGCATCATTGCACTTGTTAATGTGACACCCACAACGCTATCCCCCGCATTATCCAAGTTCACCAAAAAATTTACTGCTACTCCGGAAATAAAAACTGCAACAATCCAATCAACAATAAGGCCAAGCCATCGAGTCCCCACCAGAAACATGTACCACGTGCTATTATGCACATCATGAATTTCTTCAAAATCTCTCATAAATTTTTGTTCAACACCAAAAGCCCTTATTGTAGAAAGACCATTGAGGGAATTACCTAAATAAAATAACTGCATTTGTTAATAATTTAATAAGAATGTATTTTGTATTTAAATTAATACGACAATCATGATTGTAATGAAACAAAATTGTGTCATGTCTTGGAATAATATGCCTTCTGTACTTGTACACTGTAAGGGATCTTAATGACAATAAATTAAATTAAATTAAAATTAATTACTTAGATGGGAAAATATTGGGCTTCTCGCCACACCTTCTAGTCTCTTAATCGCAATTGCAGTTCGGAAATAAAACTTCCGGAGAAAGTAAAGAATAGCTAAAAGCAACGCTGAAGGCAGGAGCATAATGTAAGTATTGCTGGCAATTAAAAGTAAAATGCCGATCGTCTGCATGAAAATCTCGGTAACATCGTACAAAGCTGTTGGTAAATTTTCGTCAATGATACTGACATCCTTGGCGAATCGATTGAGTATTCTGCCAACTGGGGTCCTTTCGAAGAAGCATATTGGACTGCGTACAATGGCTGAGAAGAGATGGTCATAAATGACAACAGAGGATCGCATGCATCGGCTGAAGAAAACTTGTGTTCGCACAAGGAAGAGGGTGAAAAGGGAAAGGATTAAAATGGAGTAGATAACTATTCGGATGTATTGGTGGGTTTGGATGTAGTAGACAAGGCGGTTAGAGGAGTAAACTATTGTTTGGGCCTTGATTTTCTTTTCAGTGGCCACCCAGTATTGAAGCCATAAATCGGTGCCGGTGATAAGGCACTGGGTGATGACGTAGAGGAGGAGCATGATGATCATGAGGAATACGGAACTTCCAGCGTGGAGATAACGGTAAAAGGTTTTTACTCCGATGGCACCTTTTTGGACTAATTCTTCTTCTTCTTCCGGTTCAGTAAGGACACTGCAAGTTAATTGCAAATTGCAACATTTAACTTTTATATTGTCTTTCGATGTTTATGCAAATTAGATTAGCTTACATTTCTCGGATTTTCACTGGGGCGCTTTCCATGTTTGGAAATTTTTCAGATGAAAGCAACATCCCAGACGAGCTGTACGTAGAAGAGTCGATTGTCCCCAAAGAAGGATTTTTGCTTAATATCAGATCCTGCGGCGGGGTTGACATTGCAGGATTAACCAATTCAGAAAATGGAATGTTCGACATTTGAAGTGTCTTGTAGTCTCCTGTATGCGCCACCAGTCCATCCACAATCACTACCACCTTATCCACAAGTTTTACATGTTGAAGCTGATGGGTCACCAGGATTCTACACTTGTGTTTCAACAAGCCTAGTATACACTTCTCTACAATGTGCCTTCCCACTTGGGCATCCACAGCGGATAAGGGGTCGTCCAGTAAATAGATATCTGCATCTGCGTACACAGCCCGAGCTAAAGTGACCCTTGCTTTTTGACCCCCAGATAACTCGCTACCCTTCTCCCCTACCAATGTACGGTCTCCATAAGGCAACAGTTGAAAGTCCCTTGTTAATGCGCATGCTTCACATACCTCATCGTACCAAGATGAATTGTATGGCTTGCCAAACAAAATGTTCTCTCGAACACTGCCATTAAACACCCAAGGTTCCTGGGCAGAATACGCCACTTTACCATGCAGCTGAAATTCTCCGCCTCGTACAGGCAGCTCATATAAAAGAGTATTTAGGATACTACTTTTGCCTCCCGCCGTTGGACCAATAACTTCGCAGAAAAATCACATAATTAGTATATATGTACTATTAACTCTTTTCCCCACCCACGCATTAAAAAACTTACGTGCTAGAATTTCTCCGCCCCTCACATCAAAGGAAACCCCGCTAAACGCCATATCCCTTGACTCCGCATTCCACTGAGCTGAAATCCCCTTCACCCAAATGCCAACCTCTCCATACGAAGTTGTGTCAAATGAGTTGGATGTGTACGTAAACTCACTTGAAATGCTGGTTTCATCTGCTGGAGCCAGAGACCAATCATACCTTCGAATCCTTTCAATATTCATATCTTTCAAGGCGGAGCTCGGCACGGACTTTTCTTCCATCAAAAGGAACTTCCGGATTCGCCCCAATGCAACTAAAGTCTCCGCACAGGAAATCACAGCCATTGGGAAAAATAGGGTCATCACAGTTTGGACAGCGTGGTACAGGGATAAGGTTACGTAAACCTTTTTTGCAGTTAAAGTTTGTTCAGCGAGGATGTAGACTAAAAGGGTGATGAATAAAGTAGTACGGGAGGTCACAGAAAAGAAACTTTGGTTGAGGGCGCGGCACATGGCGGTTTTCTTTAGTTTGTCGACCTCCGCCCTATTAATTTTTAAAGAGATGCAATAATTTGCAGTGTAAATTACACATAAAAGTCATTAAAAATCCTATTCCTATTCAATTTACTTTCTAGATTCCGATACAGCCTTGGCGAAGGGCTTCTCCCAAGTGTACATTTTAATTACGCGCATTGCCGTTAAAATTTCTTCCAAGCCTAACAGCCTCTCGTCAGTTTTGGCTGCTGTTTCAGTTCGTAGTTTACTGAACATGGTACCCATATATCCTAATAGTAATCAATTTGATTATTAGTTTATGTACCAGACACCATGATAAATTGACAGCTTCAATCACTTACCTTGAAACGGCACAAAGACGAAGATAAGTATCAAACCAGCCAAACTCGCATATCCCAGCTCCGTGTGAAAATACAAGACTACAATTACGTTAAGCAACTGCAGTGGAGCCACCCTAATTATAATTTTAAACTCATATTAAAATTTAACTCTAATTTCTCATCTTAAATTAGCTTAAGTTTTAATGTTAATTATACCAGATGTAATGGAAAAAAGTGAAGAATATATCAAATCTATTCATGTCACTGGATAGGAAGTTGGTAATTTGTCCGGCTGGCGTTTGTTCCATAGCATACATTGAAACTCGAAGGGACTTCCGATAAATCAAGGAACATAGACTAATACGCATCCGCATTCCTAAATGTTGTACAGCAAAGGTAAAAGGATGATCTGACGTTGTATAGCTTATCGACAGTCCGATAACTGCCGCAGCAAATAAGTAGCCTTGATAAGGCTTGTACTGTTTTGGACTGCTGAAGTACTCGAGAAGATAGCCCAGGAAGATTGGTTGGACGACTCTTTAAAAGATAAAATTACACAAAAATTATGTAAAAATCTGTCTTTAATTGCTCCATTTAAAATTTAACTAGAGTTAAAGCTGTTTACTTGATAATAGCTTCTTCAACATAGGCGAATACTCCATAAATAGCCATGGTCGGTCCAAATACTTTCATTAGAGCTTTTATTAAACTAGGTTTGTGTTTAGATTTTTTCTCATCCCCTTCCCCGAAACCTCCCCCGCCCCCACTTTTATCCCCCCTTTCTCTTTCCCTTTTTTCATTTTTCTTGTCTGTTTTACTAACTTGTTCGAACCACGCAGCCTCCATTCGGTCAGCCAACTTTCTCGTTTCATCTTCCGGAAGTACTCGGTAAATATCATGGATTTCAAGGTCCTTCTGATAACCTTTCATGAATAATGGAATAACCCATCTAAAAAATATCAAAGGTCAAAGTTCAGCCCAGCTCTAGCCCTTTTTACACAATTTTTATAAATAGTTGTACTATTTTGCTAGTTTGCATACGAGAAAACCATAGCCGACAAAAAGTTGGCTTTGCGCCGGGGAGAGTCTGGTTGTTCGGAAGATGAAATAATCATGATGATAACCTCCTGCTTTTCTTATGATAATAACTTACAAAACAACAACACAAATCCTTTTACGGGTTAATTATTGTCAGGAATATGTTGCCGACATTTTTATTTCAAGTGTGATGATGTAAGAACACTTGAACATCTTTTTGATGTATTGTATAATACAAAATTTACATAAAAATAGTTACGTGGTAGCCGACCAACATAATAACAGGTGCGACCAATTTAGCCAATTAGCTTCCCAGACAAATAAAAAACGTAAAAAAAGCTAACGAAATATACATGCGTGGGTGTTTGGAAGGTAATTAGAAAGTGGAACTTGAGATGATTCCTCCAAAGATACATTTTTCATAACAAAATAAAAATTTGGGTTTGGGGTGAAATGAGAACAATAGCAACCATTTTGGGGGCGTGGGGGGTGGAGGGTGAAACGGAAAATTGTAATGGTGAATGGATTGGACTTTGAATCATGATGACTGACGACATCATTTCAATGAATATTTGAGCTTTTTAATGAACCTCAATGAGTTTAACCCTTTCTATTGTTCTATAAATTTCCAGTGAAATTCATCGACCTAGTTTATGTCTCTTTCCAATTGACGTGGCAGTTGAAATAGTTTTACATTTTTTTGGTATATGCTGAGCTACTACATTTTTACTAAGCAAATACTTGCAACGTTGATTTATTAATAAAAAATAAATCAATACTGGTTTGCTAATAATAAATTTTAACGATGTGGAGTTCAAAATATTTTTTAATTGTAGCCCTGTGTTGTTACCTTATCGTGGGGAGTAGAGCTAATTATGATCCGGGTAAATTAAAATTAGTATTTTTTTAAATTTAATTGGTGGGGTCTTAGAGTGGGGTAATAAACTTGCGTTTTTATAATAGAATCAATTAAAGAGGAGGATGAGGAAGATGAGCGAAGACAAGACGAGGATGATAGAGTAGCGGCGAGGGCAATGCAAGAGGAAATGGAAAAAGTTCACGCCAATGATCCAAAAGACCGTAAGTAAAATGAGTTTAACAACTCTAAGATGCCAAGTCTGTTTTAATTGTTAACAGGGCAGGGTATGATAATCATGGTTGATTTAATTTATAGCTCTTCAGCTAGCAAGTAAAACTTTGGAAAGAGCCTTTGACCGTTTCCAAGAAGGAGCTAATGACGTCTCCGTCTTTAAACTCTTGGGTACCATTAACCGTGCAGCTGGCGAGCCGAGATTGCTGCTTCTTCGTATTTTTGAGTTGATGGATAAAAATATGGATGGAAGGATAACTAATGAAGGTTTAATGAATTAGTACTAGTATTAATGGACCAATTAAAAGTATATGCATAATGAAAAGCTGTTTTACTTTAGAATTCACTTCATTATACATGGCACCTGTGGCTTATCCTGACAAGGCTCTTGAGCTGATGTTTAAGCTTCATGATTTGGATAAAAATGGGTTTATTACACAGTGGGAATATTTAAGGGTACATTTTCTTATAAGTAATTAAAAGTTAATTTGGGAATGTTATAATTTTTGCTATTTTTTTCTAGTTTTCATTGACGGTGGACGGCATCAACCAAAATGTCCAAGATAAATGGATTGAAGCAGGGCAAAAGGTGAAACAACAGGACGTCAATGGCGATGGTCTTGTGGACCTGACTGAGTTCACCTTGTTCGTAGTTTGGCAGGTGAATGTGGGCATTCACAATCAAAAGATGAAGGAGGAAGCCAAAACCAAAAAGAAGCTTGGCTCTGGTTTTACATCAAAGGATTATCCACCCATAAAACCTACTACACCTGAACCAACACCTATAAATAAAAAATAACCATTTATGGAATAAAATGATCATGATGACGATTGATGATTATCAGTCTAATTATAAAAATTAGGATTAATATGAGTAATAACTAAAAATAAAATGCATTGAATAATATATTTAAGCGTTTATTTTGTGAAATGCGTCATTCCAAATAAATAGAACAAGACAAGCATATATAGTAGCTGAAGTTTGCTAATTACAGATGATCACACCTGCATTCAATCTTCAGAAAAAAAACTATTAAAATAAGTAAGGATTCATTATTTTTCTCACGATTTCCAACTAACTGTTTAGGTACGATGATGAGTGTGTGGGCAGAGAGGGGGAGACATTGACAGTAAATTATGACTTGTTTTCCAAAAAAGATGTGGGGTTCATGACATTTTCACTTTTCCACGGAATTACATATTATTGAATTGTATAAAACAGCAGCAGATCAGCAGATGTTGTTTGGAATGAAGGAAAAGGGGTTAAAAAATTGATTAACTTTTTTTTTAGAAGTAAACACCTGCCGTACAACTTGACTTGGCTTTGTCCTGTCCTTGTACTTTTCTCCTGTTAGAAATTATGATCATCTTGGCATGGCGTGGCTACAGGCTTGGCCCACATAACTTTTTTGCTGTTCCAATCAAATCACAGACGAAAATAAATATAAATTATGATGACATTTGACATTTTTTACCTTTACAGCTTTCCGAAAAAAGAAGATCTAAATACACAAACTGCCTAAGAATATTCCACCCACCACTAGCATCTCAAATAACATAAATGGGAACTGCGAAAGGTATAAAAGGATGGAAATTTTTATACGTCTTGCTCATTTTCTGTTGGAAAGTGCTAATTAGTGTCAGTTACAGGAAAGCTCGATACAGGAGAAAAGTGAACAATCCAGCGTTTCACAATACCCCAATTTCTTTGCAGTGGCTTTGGTTTTGACGTTGGCTAATTTAATCAGTGTAATCATCCAAATAATTTAGCATGGTGTTTGGTATACGACAACGAGGTTTAATTACAAAACAAAAAATATTTACTTCGGGGCTCACGTTCATTAGAAGATAATTTTAATTGGTTTATATGTTGCTTTTTAGGCAGACACTCGTCGTCGCCAAAACTTTGCTTCATCACCATTTCCCTATCTTTCTTGTTATTCGTGGAAGCCATAAATGGACAGCCAAATTACTACTTCAAAGCAAGCGTAAGTCCAAATTATTATAACTATTCCTAAAATTTAGATTCTCACTTAAAACATTCATACATATTATAAATGGTGATGGTAAATATATAATTCTACTAATTCTTGCTGCCTTGCTTTATCGGGATGCCATTTGTACAGGGCATGGATGTAGTAAATTAATTCATTATGCATATTAAATTTTAATTCGTAATTTACAGCAAAAAAATTACTACTCATTAATTGTATTGTAGGCACCTGCAGTAAAATCTCTACCCAGAATTGGTCGGCGAAGTGGTGGGGACATGAGTGGTCTGAATAACGAAGCCAGTGGTCCAGGTTTATACGGCAGAGATTATCCTTCCTCCTCAGGGGTAGATGGGGCGATTCTAGAAATGTGGCAACAGCAGCAGCAAGACAGCAATCCCTCCATAAATCCTACTGGTGGAGGTGGTGGAGGTCTTCAGCTAGATCCAGTCAATATGTTGAGTGGAGGAACAAGCAGCCGTAGCTCTTCGTCTCTTCTTGCCCCAAACCAAATGCTGAGCAAGGCACTTCTCTGGAGAAAGTTGTTTGGGGAAGGTAGTGGAGGTGGAAACTTGTATGATGACTTGGATAATTTCTACCGTAGTAAAAGTTAATTATGTTGTTTAAAAATTCGTTTACTTATTCTCATGAATGTTAAAAGTATTAAATCTCAAGGGAATAAATATTAGTTACTAGTCTGTCTGTATAAAATGCACTGAAGCAAGCAGATATTGCATGTTAAATAACTTATTATGATAATGATGATGATGAATATTGATAGGTTATCAATGAAAATAAAGAGAACAATTTAACATTTAAACTATATTTGCAATTCGCAACTTCATTTTATTTCCTAAAGATACTTTCATTTTCTTAAAAATCTTAAATCTTTTTTAAATGGTACTTTTCATAGAAATATTTTTGGCCTAAATATTGAGTGACTCTTGCAGGTTTTGAAAACTCCATGTATGATTTTTCCTTGATCCACACCACTTAGCGCTTTGTCTTCCGATAAGGTAATTCGACTTAGCGCAATCACAATTAAAATCCAAAGGAAAACTTGAAAACCAGCATAAATACAAAGCAAAGCTACCTTACACTCATAAAATGGACCAGGATGGGATAACCGAATGGGCTCCAGAATAGGCCATTTGTAACGACGAGGTTCAATCTTGAGTGCTCGGTCCTCTGCAGATGTCACACAACTAGCTATGAGAAATGCAAGAATGTTGATAGTCACTAAAATAATTGTGTACTCAAGTATTTCAGTACAGAATTCGTCAGTCACAGCAAAATATATTGATATAGCTGTAAAAAGTAAAGAAATATCAATTAGCTAATTTGATTTTTAATTTGACAAAACGCCAAAAGCTAATACTTATAGAGGGTTATTGGTTATTTACCTGACAAGAAGGGAACAAAGTACCCCAGATGAGAATGAATGATAACTTGAATATTTCTTATCGAATCACTTCGATTTCGACCAAATGACAAGATCACAATGATATTGTGGACGACGAAGGTTATTATTCCCAAAGCTGAGTGGGCCATCCGTCGACTGCTCCCGGCGCAATTTTCTAGCCACTCTTCAAAGGATTCCTGAGTCCACTCGTTTTCCCAGACAGAAGAATTTTGCACTATTTCCTCCGCTTCTTTCACGCAGTGTTGGGAGGTGTGATCAAATCCTTCGCTCAAGGTGCTCACAAACCCCGAAGAGATCCACATGAGAAGGTAGCCAATAAATTGAATTCCAGCATGGATCTAGAAAAATCCCAATTTTTTGTTAAAAAACGTTTTTCTAAAGGTTAAATTATTAATTCAGAATTCATCGACCAACCATTATCCACAGGTCATCTTTATGGTGGCCACGAATCGGGATACCTCGGTAAAAGCGCCCTATCAGTATAGATAATGGGATTAACACACAGTAAACGAGGATTGACATTGCGCCATGGATTTTGGAGTCGAGCTTAAAAATGTAAATTAAAAAATCAATTGTTGATTTCAAAGCATGGGTTTTTAATTTCGTTTTTACATATATAAATTATGCAGTCTTACTGATGAACTTAAATACTCGGAATAATCCAATTGTAAAAAACGTTGTATTCGTTTTTCGACAAATCCATCTCCGAGTTCTCCGCTACAATTAAGATCCTCCTTTGACGGAAAAAAGCAGGGAACACAATCATCCAGCGATTTAGCCACTTCAAGCTAAACATAATTTGTCATAGCCCAAATACATTAACTAGTCAAACTTAAATATTTCGAAAAGGGTATTTTAGAACATATATTTTTAGTAAAGAATTTTCTAGTTTACCTCAGCTTGTCTTCTATCCACAACAGCTTGAAAACCCTTTGCATCACTAACCGCTTTAATATTCAGTTCTTCAGGACATTCAAATGGTCCTGGGCGACATTCCTTACGATTTTCATCCCGCTTATCAGTATTATTCCCAGTAATGCATTTTTCATAGTCCTCATTAAAGTGGAGTCGGCGAATTGACGTTTCATTCCATTTCAGAGGCTCATATTCGGTATCATGATAACGTTTATTGCTTCTGGTCCATGTAGATGTATGAGATTTAGCATTGCAGGTCATTTTGTTCTCCCAGTCAGCGTAGTACGGGGTCATAACACCTAGTCCACAAAAACATAAAATGATTACTCACACTTCTAGTTAAGTGTGTATAATCAAAAAATACTGCTGTTAAAGTAAAATGAAATGTTTAAGATACCATCTTTGCTATCAAACTCAATATTTGAATAGACCGGAGAAAGAAGCGGTTGAAAATCTACACCCCAGACTGGATCACTTTTGAATTTCTCAATAGCGATAATTCTGTTAAAATTAAAATTGCAGTTCAATTTATTAACAAATTTTAAATCAACTTAATTTTTAATGCAACAAAAAGTAGCTTGCTTTTGTTAGAAAAAACTCACAAGAACTGTAAAAATGGTGTTTCAAGACAGCTTATGTCGGTCCATTTGTAACGAACCCAAAACCCCAAGTTTGGAACGATTGGTCCCCCAAACAAGGCGTTTGGATGCTAATAAAAATTAGATAATTAAAAAAAATCAAACAGTTAGAATTATTTCACATAATATTTTACTTACGTTAAGATCTGCTTGAGACCGGTAATCACAATGATGGGTAGTAAAAATATAAGGGGTGGTGTCGACGACCCCTGGTGCAAGGTCGGTACAAGGAAACTCCAAAGAGAATTGGCCAGAGGGCAAACCCATGTTACCGACAATAGACTGCAGGTATACCGCCTCTAATTGCTTCTTAGTTCGAATTGTGATGTGCATCCACTGGCGCAGATTTCTTGCGTCAGGGTCATCCGTGTTTACTCTAGATAACTGAATGGTATCGATCCAGTCCCGATTTCCCAACGTGGAATGCTCACTCTCATTAAAATCATAAAAACGCAGAGGTCGATTCCCACAAGGGCCCTTTTCTATTGCTCTCCAAATCGGAGCGAATTCTTTTAACTTGGTGTTATTTTCCAAGGTTGATGCATCATTGCATAAGGGAAAGAGTCGGGGTTGGGCAGCCGCGATGGTGGAATTTAGCCCTGTGATCCTTTCAAAGTAGATTTGGAGCTGTTGGTAGGTTAAACGGTCGGTATCATTCTTGTTGGGATTTAGAAGAAGATTCCGAATGTCGTCTTGATCTGGGCGCTCGCAAGAAGTGGAGGACATGAGGAGCAATATAATAAGCAGGCAAGGAGAAAAGAAAAGGCTGACTTTAAGATGCATCTTCGTAATAAACAAGGAACTTGCTTCTATTTTCCGCATTTCTCAATATAAATTACATTCAAAACTTTAAGTAAACTAAGTTGAGTGAACAATTAAAATTTATTTTGCAGATATTGATAAACAAGACTTCAAGGAGGCTTACACTCTCAATTTACAATCGATAGAAATCATCACTCATCACTAATTAAAAGTTTGATTGAACTTTTTTAGCATATGATTTTGTGTGGGGGTGGGTGTGTTGTGTTGTGTGTTGTCAAGCCGATAGCTAATCAATCACCATTAGCAAGTAATTTTACAAAAGTATTCGAAAGATAGAAGATGGGAATTTTGGGAATGTGTTATTTCGGTGTTTTATGTCGCTCATTGCCCCAAAGTGAATGCCAAGCAAGTCACTTGTACACACAACGTGGTGTGAAGTGAAAAGTGAACTATGTCTTTTGATGACTTCGATAATTTGTACTCTAATGCCACTGCTGAATGCATCATAAGAATTTATTATTGTGTTTTTAGAAACTAATTCAATTATTCTCGCAACAAGGCAATAAATGGTTAGTAGTCTTTATACATAAAATAGATGGAAAGAGAATGCGTAATCCAATATGAAGAGATGCTTTTAAAACTTATCAGCAAAATTGAAAATTGAACTAACTTCTAAACTTGATTTTTAAAATTACATTTTATTTCCAAAGAAAATCTTCATATATTATCAAATTCTTAGTACAGACAACGTTATCTAAATCATTTATTACAAGGAAAATCTTTATTGAAATATTCTTGGCCTAAATATTGAGGGACTTCTGCAGGTTTTGAAAATACCGTGAATAATCTTTCCTTGATCCACACCACTTAGAGCTTTGTTTTCTGATAATGTAATTCGACTTAGCGCGATCACAATTAAAATCCAGGTGAACACTTGGAAACCAGCATAAATACAAAGCAAAGCTACCTTACACTCATAATATGGACCAGGGTGGGATAACCGAATGGGCTCCAGAATAGGCCATTTGTAACGGCGAGGTTCAATCTTAAGAGCCCGATCCTCTGCTGATGTCACACAAGTCGCTATAAGAAATGCAAGAATGTTGGTAACCGACAAAATAATTGTGTATTCAAGAATTTCAGAACAGTGCTCCCCGCTTATAGCAAAATAGGTTGATACAGCTAGAAAAAAACAAGAATAATTAGCTACTTGGATTAATTCTTTATTTAGGATTTAGGAAAGTATTATTTTTGGAAGATTATTTACCAGACAAAATTGGAACAAGGTACCCCAGATGGGAATGAACGATAACTTGAATATTTCTTATGGAATCACTTCGATTTCGACCAAATGACAGGATCATGGTGAAATTGTGGATGAAGAAGCTTATTATCCCAAAATACGAGTGGGACACCCGCTGACTGCTCCTAGTGCAATTTTCTAGCCACTCTTCAAAGGATTCTTGAGTCCATTGTTTTTCATAAAAGGATGAGTTTTGTACGATTTCCTCCGCTTCTTCCAAGCAGTGTTGGGAGGTATGGTCGTACCCTTCGTCCAAGGTGGTCACAAAGCCCGTCGAGATCCACATGAGAAGGTAGCCAAGAAATTGGATCCCAGCATGAATCTTTTCACAAAATAAGCACATTTCCAATCAATAATTGTTTAATCAAACGTAGCGATAAAAATGGTGGTAATTAAGGTGGATTCTTTGTACCATAATCCACAAGTCATCTGTATGATGACCACGAATTGGAATACCTCGGTAAAACCGAGCTATCATTATAGATATTGGCATCAACACGCAGTACACGAGGAGCGACATTGCGCCATGGATTTTGGAGTCAAGCTTCAAAATGTACATAAATGTCCAATTAGATTAGCTGATTCGATGGATTGGAATTATCCATTTGTAATAATCAGTAATTAGTCTTACCGCTGAACTTAAATATTCAGAGTAATCCAAATGTAGAAACCGTTGAATCCTTTTTTCAACAAACTCTTCTCCATCTCCGAGTTCTCCGCTACAGTTAAGCTCCTCCTTTGATGGAAAAAAGCAGGGAACACAGTCATCTCGCGATTCAGTATCTCTGAGCTAAAAATATATGTCATTATAGCCAAAGTTCGCCAATTAAGTTAACTACATAATATAATATAGATTTTTAAATGATGCATTTAATTACCTCAGCTTTTCGCCTATTAACAACAGCTTGAAAACCCTTTGCATCACTAACTGCCTTGATATTCAGCTCTTTGGGGCACTCAAAAGGTCCTGGAAGACATTCCTTTCGGTTCTCATCCCGCTTACTAGCATCCTTCCCAGTAAGACATTGTTCATAGTCCTCATTAAAGTTAAGTCGGCGAACTGTCGTTTCATTCCATTTTAGAGGCTTAAAGAAGGTATCATGAAAATGAGTGGACGAGCTCCCCCATGAAATATCATGAGATTTGTGAAAGCAGGTCATTTTGTACTCCCAGTCTATGTAATACGGGGTCATAGCACCTACATTATCCAAAAAAATGAGGGTTTGCTCATTCTTAAACTTTCAAGGAAAGAATTAAAGGTTCAACATTTTTAATATTCTATACTATACCATACCATCTTTGCTATCAAACTCAAAATTGGAGTACACAGGAGAAAGCAGCGGTTGAAAATCAACGCCCCATTTGGGTTCTCTTTTGAATTTCGCAACGGCAATCATTCTATTAATGTTGAAATAAAAGTTTAATTGATTAAAACATGTACTTAAACTTAATTTTCTTCTACGGTAAGTATTCAATAGTTTTTGTATGCACTCACACGAACTGTATAAATGGTGTTTCCAGACAGCTTAAATCAGTCCATTTGTAATGAATATCAAACGGGGCAGCGGTGGTCGCGGTTGTGTTATCCCCTCCAAAGTAGGCAACTGGGTGCTGAAAGATAAAAGTTAATGCAATCAAAAATACTTTTTAAAAATTATGCAAACAACATAAACAAATTCTTACGTTAAGATCCGATCTCGAACGGTAATCACAGGGTTGAATTAAAGCAAAACTAACTTGGGTGTCATTATGCCCAGGGTAAAGGTCAGAGCAACCAAACTCATAAGTGAATTCTCCAGAAGGTAGTCCCATGTTTCCGACAATAGTTTGCAGATACAATCCCTTCAAAGGTTTCGCAGGTTTCACTTGGATGTGCATCCATTGTCGCATATTCCTCGTATCGAGATCAGCCGTGTTTATTCTAGAAAATTTAATGTCTTTAATCCAGTTCCGGTTTCCCAACATAGAATGCTCACTTTCATTAAATTCGTAAAAACGCAGAGGTCGATCTTCGCAACTATGGGCTTTGTCAATGACCCTCCACATTGAAGCGTAAGAAGCTAAACGTGGATCTTTGGAGTTTTCCAGAGTTGATGTACTAACGCATAAGGGAAAGAGTCGGGGTTGGGCAGCTGCGGTGGTGGACTTTAATCCTGTCTTCCTTTCAAAGTATAATTGGAGCTGTTGGTAGGTTAAACGGTCGGTACCATTGTTGTTGGGATTTAGAAGAAGATTCCGAATGTCGTCATGATCTGGGAGCTCGCCGGAAATGGAGGATAGCAGGAGCAAAGTGAAGGGGCACAAATATATGAAAAGATTAACTTTAAAATGCATCTTGAATGCAAGCAAGAAAATTTAACCGTCTTCTGCGCACTTTTTAAACTCGATAATTCTCAAAACTTTCTGGTGATAAAATTGTGGGCAAAAACAAAGTTTATTGAACAATTAAAATATCTTTGACGGCTTACTTTGAAATGTAAAATGGCAAACTGAGTAGATTTTTCTAGACGGCAATTTAAACATCACCAGATTTTCTTTCGAAAGCCGAAAAATGTGAAGTGGGTACTGTGAGATTATTCGATTGTGTTATTTGAGATTTATGCAGGATTTGAGATTGAGTATTTGCGGGGGTGGTGGAAGAAAAGAGAAATTGACCATACAATGTTGAAATGGGTGTGTGACAACCTTGTCTCTAATCGCCCCAAAACTCCCCGATACATAAACGTACTTCTCTGGAGAAAGGTACACATTTTTGGTGACTGACAGTGACGGGCAGAATGCATGCTAAATACTTTGAAAGTAGTGACAAATATTTCTAATCTTATTAATATGAATAAAAAGACCAGAACAGAACAATTACGTGTTTAAAAATTATATTTTATTTCTATACTATAACAGCCTAAATTATGACATCAACTGCGGCTAAATCTAAACTTTTATGCGATATGGATGTATTTTATAAGCGCTTTTGTATATTAAGAATGATGAAATATTCTTGGTCTAAATATTGAGGGACTCTTACAGGTTTTGAAAATCCCATGAATAATCTTTCCTCGATCCAAACCACCAAGTGCTTTATCTTCCGATAAGGTAATGCGACTGAGTGCCACCACAGCTAAAATCCAAACAAAAGCTTGCATACCGGCATACACACAGAGTAATCCTACCTTACACTCATGACAAGGACCAGGGTGGGATAACCGAATGGGCTCCAGAATGGGCCATTTGTAACGACGGGGTTCAATCTTGAGTGCCTTATCCTCTGCAGATATCACACAACTCGCTATGAGAAATCCAAGAACGTTGATAACCGCCAAAATAATTGTGTATTCAAGAATTTCAGTACAATGTTCCCCGCTCACGGCAAAGTAGACTGATAAAGCTATTTTAACAAAAAAAAATATCAATTAAATCTTGAACTGAAGTTTTCAAAAGCAAACATTTAGAAAGATTATATATACCTGACAAAATGGGAACAAGGTATCCCAAATGGGAATGAATGATAACTTGAATATTCCTTACGGAATCACTTCGACTTCGGCCAAATGACATGATTACTATAAGGTTGTGAATGATGAAGGTTATAATTCCCAAAGCTGAGTGGGACACCGATCGATTTTCAGTGGTACACGTCTCCAGCCACTCATCAAAGGAATCTTGAGTCCATTCTTTTTCCCAGATGGAGGCGTTTTGCACGATTTCCTCCGCTTCTTCCATGCAGTGTTGGGAGGTATGGTCATACCCTTCGTCCAAGGTGGTCACAAAGCCCGTAGAGATCCACATGAGAAGGTAGCCAAGAAATTGAATCCCAGCATGAATCTTAAAAAACACAATTCTCAGCTCAGCACAGCAATAATCGTTTCATGTTAAAGATAGTAATCAGTATTTAATATCTAGATCCTTCTAACCATTATCCACATGTCATCTTTATTGTGACCATGAATTGGAGTGCCCCGGTAAAACCGAACTATCATTATAGATAATGGTAATAACACACAGTACACGAGGATTGACATTGCGCCGTGGATTTTAGAGTCAAGCTTCAAAATGTACAAAAAAATCCAATTAGTTTAGCTTATTTGATGGAATAGAATGATCCATTTTTATTAATAAGTAATTAGTCTTACCGCTGAACTTAAATATTCCGAGTAATCCAAATAGAGAAACGGCTGGTGACTTTTCTCGGAAAAGTTTTCCTCTCCAAGTTCTCCGCTGCAGTTAAGTTCCTCTATAGAAGGAAAAACGCATGGAATGCAATCGTTCCATTCGGTATCTTTAAGCTAAATCAATAAAATTGCAGTTAAACTTAACCAATCAAGTTAGCTAATATTCAAGGCTTCAATATTATAACTTTTAAAGTTGTATTATTTTATTGACCTCAGCTTGTCTTCTATCCACAACAGCTTGAAACCCCTTTGCATCACTAATGGCTTTTATATTCAGTTCTTTAGGGCATTCAAAAGGTCCTGGGTGACATTCCTTACGGTTCTCATCCCGTTTATCAGTATCCTTCCCAGTAAGGCAGTGGTCATAATCTTCATTAAACTTAAGCCGGCGCATTGTCGTTTCTTTCCATTTCAGACGTTCAAATTCGGTATCATGATAAAGTTTCCTGCTTCGCGGCCATTTTATATGAGCCGTTTGAAAGCATGCCATAGTCTTCTCGAAGTCTACATAATACGGAGTCGTCACACCTATTAACCATACAATGCATAATGATAAAGTTTGTTAAAATTAACAATTTCATTTAACACTAAGATCATCATTAGGCTATCAACAAATCAACAAGCGCTTACCATCTTTGCTATCAAAGTCAACATTAGAGTAGACGGGAGACAGCAGCGGTTGAAAATCCACACCCCACACTGGATCACTTTTGAAATTCTCAACAGCTATGATTCTATTTTGTGTTATAATTAAAGTTAATAGAAGAAGATAGTTAACTTTATTTTTAAGGCATTAAAACTATTTTCTGGCATAAACTTACATGAACTGTAAAAATGGTGTTTCCAGACAGCTTATATCAGACCACTTGTAATGAACATGATATGGTTTAGGTGGAAGGCTGCTTACGGTTTTGTTGTGTCCTCCAAAATAGACATTCGGATGCTAACGAAATAAGTGTTTGATTTTATAATGCTTCAAAATGAATGTCAAATGTACACACACCACACACGATAAATACTCACTTTTAGTTCCGCTCTCGAACGGTAATCACACGGATGAACTGTAGTAAAATCAGCGTTGAAGTCACCATTCGGATAATCATAGCACGGAAAGTCATAGTTAAACTCCCCAGAAGGCAGTCCCATATTCCCGACAATAGTTTGGAGGTACAATCCCTGAAGATGCTTCTTAACAACCACTTCGATATGCACCCACTGCCGCATATTTCTCACATCAAGGTCGTCGCTGTTTATTCTCGAAAGCTTAATGGTATCGATCCAGTCCCGATTTTTCAGCATGGAGTGTTCACTTTCATTGTATTCGTAATAACGCAGAGGTCGATCTCCGCAAGGATGGGCTTTGTCAATGGCCTTCAAAATTGGTGCCCAAGAAGCTAATTTTGGTTCCTTGGAGCTTTCCAGAGTTGATGGATCGATGCATAAGGGAAAGAGTCGGGTTTGGACGGCTGCAGAAGTCGAGTTTACTCCAGTGACATATTCAAAGTATGCTTGAAGCTGTTGGTAGGTTAAGCGGTCAGTATCGTTGGGCTTTACTACTAGGAGATCCCGAATGTCGTCATGATCTGGGAGCTCGCCGGAAGTGGGAGATATATGATGTAAAGTGAAGAGACAAAAATATATAAAAAGGCTGACTTTTAGATGCATCTTAAAAGAAAACAAGGAAATAACACTGTCACGTCGTTTTCGCTTAAAAAACCAAAAATGAGCTAACTTTAGTGATAATTTAGTAAATTAAGTTGATTAAATGATCAAAATATATAATTCATTATAACGATAAGAAAGACTGTAATTAATTGGAAGGAACTGGGTAGAGGTTCTTTCGGCAAAAACTTTGGTTGAATTCAGCAGCTGTATCGCAATTTGAGAAACAGTTTTCGATAGAAAACATGTGGGAAATTTTCAATTCTGCGAGTTCATTCATCATTTCGAAGTTAGTATGCTGTATTATTTGTTTGTTGAATAAGAATGGAACGTGCGTGGGAGGATGGCCTCAACCTCGAATCTTCCATTAATCTCAAAGGACACAGTCTCACAATACCCACTGAACTTAAATCTTTTGGTTTTTGAGAGAAATTCTTAGATATGCTA
This sequence comes from Entomobrya multifasciata, assembly GCA_034693345.1. Taxonomy (NCBI): domain Eukaryota; kingdom Metazoa; phylum Arthropoda; class Collembola; order Entomobryomorpha; family Entomobryidae; genus Entomobrya; species Entomobrya multifasciata. The sequence goes on along the minus strand of JAQFXM010000696.1, from coordinate 15,240 downwards.
ATTTCTTTGGATTCATTTAGATATGAAAATTCTTTGAAAAATCCAGTTACATTTAAATTGTTGCATAGCAAAATTAATCAAAATCAACTCTAGTGATAACTGCAGAGCATAAGGCCCTCAAGATTAAACCTCGTCCTTGCAAATGCCCCACCATCATAGTTGCTCCATCCTGGTCCTTGCCTTGTCATGAGTCTAGGCTAGGGTTACCGTGTGTAGCGGAAGGTAAGGTGTTGTGGAACGAGGAAAGATTATCCATGGGATTTTCAAAAGCTGCAAGAGTCCCCCAATATTTATATACCAAGAATGCGAATGTTTCATCGTTCTTATAATATACAAAAAACGCTAATACAATTGTAGATGATTGGGGCTATGTTACAATTAAGGCTAATTTTATGATATGAAAAATATTGTACAGAAATGAAATCGAATTGCACAACACATCATTGTTTTTCTAGAAGCCCAACAAACAGGTCTTTTTATTTTTATTGATAAGAATTGAATTATTTATCATGATTTTCAAATAAGCCATTATTTAGCATTATTAAGATAGTAACTTTCAATTAAACAAACAAATATTCATACTCTTATTTTTCACACATAATTTCAAATGCGACGTAACTAATTATACACCAATATACCCATCGTGTGCAAATGTTAAAACATAATATTGGTTCTGAGCTCATTTATTTCGATTTTGATATTCCGCCTCAATCTCACACTGAAACATACCAACTTCAAACACTTGTTTGTACCCATCAGGTGCGCTAGCATCAGTCTCATTTTGGAGCTCAAGTGCTCCGCTGATCAATGAAAGATTAGAACCCAAAGCAATTACCCAAATAAGCAACATGATACTAGCGAAAACGGCGAAAACAATGCATTTGGGCATGGTGCAAGGACCCCTTCCTTCCAACTTGACGGGTTCCAAAACTGGCCATTGCTTGCGGTTTGGGATAATTCCAATCGACTTATCGTTGAGGCAATCAATAGCAACTCCTGTACATACAAAATAAATTGAAATTCATAAACACTAAGAAAATCCTTCTTTGTAAAAATAATATTTTATTTCATAACAACTACTTACCAGTGGCATAAAAGATTATAGGAACGCCAAAGAGCAAACCCGCAAACAATCTGGGATCCAAGCAGTTGTGCTGCTCACCAAACGCTGCGACAAGTCCTGATATGCCTCCAAGTAACCAACACGCGTGTCCAAAGTGAGAGTGTAAAATGACCTGAATATTTCTAAACTTGTTGTTTGCCACTCGAAGGAATCCAAATGCAACCAATAAATGTTGCATGGCAAAAGCAAAGATTGCCAGTGGCACGTGAGGATTACCAAACGAGACTTGTTGAATGCAGGCTCTAGCTTCGGGAGTTTCCTCGCCATACGTTCCGTAGCATTGAGCGACAGCGTCTTTGTAATCCAGTAGTTTAGGGCTGACGGGACCGACAGATAACCACATGATCATTACACTCATCACTTGCGACACAACGTGAAACTGAAAGGTAAGAGGTAAGCAATGTAAAATCATTCAAAAACCTATCTAAAATTAGAAAATTGCAAACCGTAAAAAAGACAACTTAATCCAGCCAACTTACGAAAATCCAAGGACCATTTCCACACAAACAATCTCCACAAACTTCCTTGTAGAACCGAGCGACAAAATTGGAAAGTGGGACGAGAACGAGGAATGCCAGCATTGCCGCGATTCCGTGAGCTTTCCCCTTTGTCTACAAGACGGGAAAATGTTCAACAAATTGTGTTTTTAAGTTTAATCAAAAATAAAATTGTTAAGGGATTTAGTGAAACATTAAAGCGTAAAATTACAATTTGTTCGGTGGTTTCCACATGACTTGATAAATTGCTGACTTGGACAGGCGGTAACTTTACTCTGTTATGACAGTCGTCATCACTGAAACCAGATTCTTCACAGGGAGGTGCCCCACATGGTACGCAGTTACTAACGTTTGCCTCATTCTTTGCAAGCGTAACGCGTTGATCTGATACATCTTTGCTGGAACTATTGCCATAAGAGCTATTACATCTGAACGGTCCCTAAAAAATAAACCACTAAATATTACACACGAACACGAATAACTTAATTGAAACAACGAACAAGCAACGACACTCATTTTTCTTACTGGTGGACACTCCAAACGAAGCGAATTCCTGCCTTCAAACGGCATAAAGGGGTCAGAAGTCAAGCAACTGTCATATTTTTCATTTGGCTGAATGCGAGAAATGTCAGCCGAAATTTTCCAATTTATGGGGTCAAATTGATTGTCTGCTCCTACCCTCTGGCTTGGATACTTGTTTTGTGCTGTGGTGTACAATCTTCGGTACTCAGTCTTCAATGTTGTCGCGTTCAGATAGCAGTACATCCTATCTTTCCACTCTGGGTAGTATGGATACGCTATTGTAAAAAACAATTTTAAACCTCATTAAACTAGGTGCGGTAAAATATTAAGAGCAAAGCGTAAAAAACTTACGAGCTCCACTTCTGCTGTCAAAATCCTCATTTAGGTAAACAGGGGACAGTAAAGCTTGATGAGTGACTCCAGCTTTTGGCTCTGCATTAAAGTCCCTTACAGCTATAATTCTAATTCAATCAAAAATGAAATATTTTATAATTATACCCAACCATATCACACTTTCATCAACTTGATTACAATGAATTAACGAATCGCATACATAAATTGAATGTATGGAGTTTCCATGCAGGTAATATCAGTCCAGAAATAGTTAGTATGAAATTCCTTCGTCCCGTTCTCCTTAAATCCAACATACACGCTTGGATGCTATAAGCAAAGGAAAATAGTTGAGATTGGAATATATTATTTACTGTTAAGAGAATGTATGCCAAGGTCACTTACAGTTATGGTACATCTTGGTCTGTAAGTACAAGGAATTAGCTCTCCGACAACGTCAATGTCATCCGTTTGATTAAGCCTATCTTTACAAGGGAACTCATTAGAAAACTCGCCAAACGGAAGTCCCAAGGGTCCGACAACTGCTTGGATGTACAAGCCCTGCAGAGTAACATTGCTGACAGCATCCACTCTGACATGAACCCACTGTCTAGGTGTGTGTAAAAAACTCAGGTTGATTCTTTTGTCTCTAACGTTAACTCAAAATAATTTCATCAATCAAATTGTAGCTTACCTTAAATTCACCATGTCCATTTCCGGGGTATTTATTCTTGACAGTTCAATCTGTTTAGATGGAAAAGTGAAACAGAGTGAAATAGAGTGAAAAACTTCAAGAAATATTAAGAATAAAATGTGTATAAAGAAAAAACGTACTTTACTAATCCAGCTTTTTTTATTTATCGAATGGTCAGCCAAATGTCTGGTTTTGTTGAAAGCGTAAAATCTCTCTGCCGAATTTTCCAAGAATTCCATAATCCTCTCAAATCTTTTAATGTGGGAGTCCGCTCTGGTTCTTGTTGAGTTCTTGATTTGATTACTGGTTACACAAAAGGCAAAAAGTCTCGGGTACTGTTCAAAGATGACGGACTTGTTCGTCTGACTTTCGAACCACTGGACCAACTGATCATACGTAAACAACGAGCCATTTTGGGAGTACTGGTTGAAGAAATCTTGGAGCTCTTGGATTTGCTGGTCTGTGAGTGCGCTTGCTTCTGCTTGCTTCAGGGCCCATGGTCCAATGTGGATACAGATAAAAGCCAGCGCAGGGACGAGGAGCCACGCCGTTGCCCTCATTTTTTCCGAATGAATAGCAGCTAACGGCACCTTCCTCGAAAAAGATTCTGTCTTTCTTCAATCAATTTTATGGATGCAAGCCTTCAAAGAGGTCCCTTTAAAACTTCTTTTGATAAAAGAAAATCACTTTCACTTTTAGAAATACAAAAACTTTGATTTTTCTTCTCCCTTTGTGCTTTTACCAACTGAATAATGTTTCCATCATCCTCCAGTATTCATCGAATCGACATCTGCATCCTGCATCCTTTCACTGCGAAGATAACATAAAAAGAGAAAGTATGTTGAAATGACCTTACAAAATAAAGGCATTTCGAGACGATCGAAAGAAACTGCCGTAAAAGCATTTCCATTGTTACCCTAACAACAAGATGGTTTCAATTTTCAATCTAAAAAGTCTTTGTTGTGTTAGTTTTCTCTTTTATCTGTAGAAAGTTGCATTCTTAGTATGTGTCATACCTTTATTATATGCATGTATGCATTCTGCGATTTTGGTTTTTGTTTAGGGGTGGATTATGGAAAAACAAGCAATTTTTTAAGTTAAGCAAGTTCAGCCTTGCAAGATTTGAAGTTATGTGGAACAAGTAGCCGTCGGAGAGGTTAAAAATAGCGAAATTCTTTTTCGTGGGGATAGGTGAACAGGATGTACGTATGAAATTATCTATGAAAACTTCCAGTATTTCTACGATAAATAAATTTTATCCCAAAAGTAATCACAATTAGACAACAAATTAAAATTCATGTATTTTTTTCACATATTATGGTATTAAATTCATTATTACGTAACTACATATAAACTCAATTTGTATTGGACTTTTACACTTCGCCCCATGCTACAATATTACTGACATTTTAAATAGGCCTTAAAAACATGCTACACTTTATATAATTTACTGTATTCTTGTTCACATGATAAATAATCTATAATCTTAATTAACAATCGTATATTTACACTACTGGAGCCCCAGCCCCAGCAACTGGTTCCCCTAATCCTGCTTTTATCTCACAATTAAACAACACGCCAACATTAAACACTGAATCATTAAGATTACTTATCTCAGTCGAATTTTTGAAATCGAATTCTCCGGTGATCAATGAGAGATTAGAACCCAAACAAATTACCCAGATAAGCATCATGAAAACAGTAAAAGAAGCGAAAATAATGCATTTTGGCATGGTACAAGGACCATTTCCTTGCAACTTGACTGATTCTAAAACAGGCCATTGCTTGCGGGGTGGGATGATGCCAATCCTCTTATCGTTGACGCAATCAAGAGCAACTCCTGCGAACACAAAAATAAATCAATTCATGAATAATGATAATATAAAATTCCCCTTCTTAATAATTTACTTAACTAACTAATCAACTTACCAGCTGCAAAAAAGATGAGAGGAATGAAAAGGAGCATGCCCGTAAAGAACATGGGATCCACGCATCCGTGCTGGTCACCAACCGTTGCGACAAGTCCTGATATACCTCCAACTATCCAACACGCGTGTCCAAAGTGAGAGTGTAAAATTACCTGAATGTTTCTAATTTTGTTGTTTGCCATTCGAAAGAATCCAAATGCGACCAATAAATGTTGCATGAAAAACGCAAAGATTGCCAGTGGCACGTGAGGATTGCCAAACGAGACTTGTTGAACGCAGGCTTTAGCTGCGGCAGTGCCCTCTCCATCATCACCAGCACCATATGCTCCGTAGCACTGAGCACTAGCGTCAGCGAAGTCAAGCAGTTTAGGGCTGACGGGACCGATCGACAGCCACATGATTATAATACTCATCAATTGAGATGCAATGTGAAACTGAAGAAATAAAAACAGAATTTAAAGTTACTATCTAAAATACGACAACTGAAAACGAGGAAACAGAATTATAAACTATCAAATCAACTTACAAAAATCCATGGTCCATTTCCACACAAGCATTCTCCGCAGACCTCCTTGTAGAACCGAGCGACAAAATTGGAAAGTGGGACGAGAACTAGGAATGCCAGCATTGCCGCAATTCCATGAGCTTTCCCCTTTGTCTAAAGAAGGAAATATGAAGGAGATTATGGTTTAGTTAAACCAAAACTAAAATTGTGATTGAAATTAATGAAATATTTAAGTGTAGAAAATTACAATTTGTTCTGTCGTTTCCACATGACTCGATAGATTGCTGACTTGAACAGGTGCTAACTTTACTCTATTATGACAGTCATCTTCACTGAAACCAGATATTTCGCAGGGAGGTGCTCCACATGGTATGCAGTTACTAACGTTTGCCTCATTCTTTACAAGCTCAACACGTGCTTCTGTGACATTTTTTGTACTATTACCATAAGAGCTATTACATCTGAACGGTCCCTAAAAATTAAACGAACGAAATGTTATACAAGAACAAAATCATTTGCACAAGAATGAGCTAAGGTTTTTTTCTTACGGGTGGACACTCCAAACGTAAAGAATCCCTGCCTTCAAACGGCATAAAGGGGTCAGAAGTCAAGCAATTGTCATATTTTTCATTTGGTTGAATGCGAGAAATCTCGTGAGATGGACTCCAATTAATTTCTTGAAATTTATTGTCCGCTCCCTTCCTCTTACTTGGATAAACGTTTTGTTGTTGTGGGTTGTATGGGTACAACTTCTTATAGAGAGTATCCAGTGATTGTGCATCTTGATAACAGTACATCCTATCTTTCCACTCTGGATAGTATGGATACGCTGTTGTAAAAAACAATTTTAAACCTCATTAAAACTAAATGGGCTAAAATATTAAGAGTCAGAACAAAGCATAAAATGTATTTAACTTACGAGCTCCACTTTTGCTATCAAAATTCTCATTAAGGAAAACCGAGGATAGCAAAGCTTGATGAGTAACTCCTGCTTTTGGCTCAGCATCGAAATCCTTCACAGCTACGATTCTAATTCAATGAAACAATAAATCTTTTACAATTTCACTAACAACAACCTTTTCACTTTGTCGCCAAATTGATAAAAGGAATTGGTTGAATTTGTGAATATCTTGGTCTTACATAAATTGAACGTAGGGTGTCTCCATGCAGGTGATATCAGTCCAGAAATAGTTGGTATGAAATTCATCTCTCCCGTTCTCATCATATCCAACATAGACGCTCGGATGCTAAAATGATTACATAATTAAACAAAAATAATATTTATCATCTATCATTACGGGTTGGAACACATGAAATATAAAGAGTTTTTCAGTGACACTTACAATGATCGTGCATCTTGGTCTGTATGTACAAGGAACGAGCTCTCCCACAGTTTCAATGTCTACCGTATCAGGGCCATCTACACAGGGAAATTCATTGGAAAACTCGCCGAACGGAAGCCCCAAAGGTCCGACAATGGCTTGGACGTACAAGCCCTTCAGAGTAAGATTTGCGGTAGTGTTTATCTTTAAATGAACCCACTGCCTAGGTGTACACAAACAGAATTAAATTGATTTTTATTTTCAATGTAAGCCAAATAACTGAATATATTTGACAAAGTATAGCTTACTTTAAATTGATCATGTCCGTTTCAGGTGTGTTTATCCTTGTTACTGTGACCTATTTAAGTTAGAAACAGACATACATAAAGACATACGTAAAAATTAACTTTAAAAAATTAGAAAGCCAGCAAATAAAAAAAACTTACGTTATAAATCCAGCTATTTTCATTAACATTAGGGTCAGCCAAATGTTTGGTTCTGTTAAAACTGTAAAATCTCTCCGCTGAACTTTCCAAGAATTCCATAATCCTCTGGAACTTTTTGATGTGGGAATTCTCATTGGTCCTTGTTATGTTCTTGATTTGATTACTGGTTACACAAAACGCAAACAGCCTCGGATACTTTTCAAAGATGACGGACTTGTCTGTCTGATTTTCGAACCATTGTACCAACTGATCATATGTAAATAACGTGCCATTTTCCGAGAACTGGTTGAAGAAATTGTGGAGCTCGTCTATTTGTGCGTCTGTGAGTGCACTGGCTTCTGCTTGCTGCGGGGCCCATGGTCCAATGTAGATACAGATAAAAGCCAGCGCTAGAACGAGGAGAGAAGTCGGTGCCCTCATTTTCCCCGGCTGAACACCAACGGTGCCTCCCTCAAAGCAGGTCGTCTTCTTCCAGTCAAATTTTAGGTATCAGCCTTCAAAAATGTCTCCTTCACACTTCTTCCGTCTTTTGTCAAAAAAATTCACTGTAACTTCAACTCAAGCATACAAAACTTCGATAACTTCTTGATTTCTTCGCCCTACCATTCGTGATTTTATCCACTGAAAAATCTTTCGATCATCTAAAATCTACCAACTTGACATCAAAATTGTGACAGAGAGAAAATAACAGTAAAATGAAATGCAGCGTGTTTGACGAACAGCCATAAAACGTCGTAAAAGCTCTATTTCTGTTTCCATAACAACAACTTTGAACTTGGCTTCAGTTAAGAACACTCTTGATTGCATTGGTTTTCTGTTTTCTTGAACGGAAAAGTGTATTTACTCAAAGTGTATTCAAATCTTATCTCTGCGTTTTTTACGTTGAATTGCGTGGGTGGATGATGAATGAGCTCAGTTCTGTGCTTCTTGTAACACCTTGGCTTGGATGAAGCCTTTTTTGATAAACATGCAATTTACAAAATACATTTATTAATTATCTTATGTTATTCTATAAAACCACTAATTAACTTACATTTTACAAGTACAATATAACGATAAGAAATAAAACGACAATTATTAGAAAAAAAAACTGTTACTTTACTATTTGTAACTATTTTAAAAATTCCAATTTACAACACTTAAAATCATAATGCACAATCACCAAAAATACCAGAAATTGAAACATTAGCAGCATCAGCATCCTTTCCTTGTAAAGCGTCTTCTGCTTCAGCAGCCACCACGTAATAGCTGGATAAAGCCAAAATCCAATAGAGCAACATGAGACTAGTAAAACCTCCAAAAAGAATCCATTTAAATTTCGTCATTGGCCCGGGGCCCTCCAACTTGACGGTCTCCAAGATAGGCCATTGCTTTCGCGGTGGTTTAATGCCAACTTTCTTGTCAGTTAAACAGTCCAGCGCAGCTCCTGTAAAGTTAGGTAAAAATGTTACATATTGTAAGTTTACATTAACTTTACACTTTAGTCTCTCACCAGCAGCGTGTGCCAGGAAAGGAGTGACGAAAAGCAAAATGCAGATAACCAACACATCCGTGCATCCTTTCATTCCAGCAGCAATTAGTGATGCTATCCCTAAAAAATGGCATCAATACAAATATTTAATTGGTAATTATCCAATTAACATTTTTAAAGCTCATTTATACCCCGTTTTAGCTTTACCTCCCAAGAGCCAAGAGCCATATCCAAAGTGGGAATGAAGGGCTACCTGTATTGAACGCATTTTGTTATGCGTTGCTCGCCAAAATCCAAATGCGACAAGGAAGTGTTGAAATATGAATGCAATCAGGGCCGGAATTCCATGCCACGAAGATACCGCATGTTTTTCGTTAACGCAGTCTCTAACAGCGCGCACGGTTTGTAAATTGCCTTCCCTTGTATCTGGATAAGTGCCGTTATAAAGGGATTTGCAACGTAGAATTGTTGCCTTATATTCAAACAACTTGGGGACCACTGGACCAAGGGAAATCCACATGAAGAGCAAACTCAAAATATGGGCTATAATGTGAATCTGTCATAAGTTAAAGGAAACATTAAGTTGATAATTACTTTAGTTATGTAGGTAGAGAGGAGAGATATGAGTTTTAGAATGCTTACATAAATCCATGGTCCATTTCCACACAAGAAGTGTTCATTCATATCTTTATAGTGCCGAGAAAGGAAGTTGGCAAGGGGCATCAAAAACAGGAATGCAAACATTGCTTGAATACCGTGTAACTTTGCGGGAACCTTTCAGCACAAAAACTAATGATTAATTAATACTCACAATTAAAAATTATTCATATTTCTTTTGTCATGTGCATGTAAACTTACCACATCTTCAAGCCTAAATAATTGCTCAGTCGCGTTCTTATCTCGCGATACAATATTTTCCTTGTAATCACACAACTGTTCAGGATATCCAATAGCTGTGCATTCAGGTGCCCCACACGGATGACAGTCCTTCAACTTCTCCTCATTTTCTACCAGTTGTTGCCGAGCTGCTGTCACATTATTCCGGGAGCTACCAGCCTGGAACGAAGTATCACATTGGAAAGGTCCTGGAGGGCATTCCAAACGTTCATCATCCCTGAGATCTTGCTTGCCTGTCATATTCAGTCGACCAGTAAGGCATGCATCATACAACTCATTTGGGAGAACTCGATAAGCTACATCGGATATTGTCCAAGCAAGTGGGGCAAACACAGGATCGGATCCAGCCTTTTTACTTGGAAAACGGCTTCCATATTTCTGAACGTACTTGGGGTAAAAGGTGTTGTTATCCAGGAAGCAGTACATATCGTCTTTCCATTCCGGGTAGTAAGGAAAGGCTAAAATAGAGCAAATATTTGGTTACAGAACGTAAAATCAATGAGAAATTATCAGTTAATATGTTTTAAGCAAAGCTTACCAGCGCCACTTTTGCTGTCAAAATTCTGGTTCAAGAAAATTGGTGACATGAATGGTCTGTAGTCGTGGTTTAATCTCGGTCCAACTGTATCGTTGTACCCCTTAAAGCTCTTGACGACTAGCATACTGGAACAGTTACAGAATCTGTTAACTTTGCGTTTACTTTGCATTTAAAGGTTGTTGTATGTAGTAATTATTGACTTACAGGAACTGAAGGTATGGAGTTTCCATGCAAGAAATATCGGTATAGGAGAAATGCATGTGAAACTCATCTCTTGTGCCGCTTGGATCATAGCCTACGTAGGCACTAGGATGCTGAATGGAGGTGCGGGGTCGATGAGAACAATGAGTCGTTTCTCCAATTACGTCCATGTTAGCGGATTCTGGGTCATCCTGACAGGGGAAGTCGAGAAAGTATTCACCAAACGGAAGACCTTGAAATTATAAAACGAATTGTTATTTTTTACTAACGGGTTTTAGAAATGTAACTTGCTTTTGAGTTGTATTTTTACCCATGGGACCAACAATGGTTTGCATGTACAGCCCTCGGACTGGAAATTGGAGTTTTACTGTAATGTGGACCCACTGTCTCAAATTGACCATATCCAATTCAGGTGTATTAATTCGGGAAAGAGTTACCTGCAATTAAAAAAGAAAGAAAATATTAACAAATAAAAATGAAAACAAAAGCACAAGATTATCCAACTATTTAACTTACATATTCAACCCATGTCTTATCGCCTTCAGTAGAATGAAAAGAGTAATTAAAATTGTAGAATGGTTCGTTCACTCTCTCCAGATCTGTGAAAATTGGAGCAAAGTGGGTAATATGCGAGCCCTTCCTCACTCTTCGCTCATCTTTAATCTGACTGGCTGTAAGGCAAAATGGGAATAGTCGGGGATAAACTTCAAATCTGAGATATTCCGGTACCTGGGCTTCAAACCACTGTCTTAGCTGATCATAAGTGAAGTTTCTGCCGTTGCCGCCTCCATTAAATTTTTCATAGAATTCCCGCAGCTGATCCAGGTCTAATGCTCCGGAAACAAGGATGGATGACTGGTGCTGATGTCCCAGGATCAGTATACCCAGGAAAGCTAGTAGTCCCAGGATCCGCCCACTCTTTAAACCTTTTCTTGAACTTAGCGTCGTCGTCGTAGCCAGTTCACCTGTTTCTACTTCTTCGGGGGAAGGATGCAAGTTTGTCTCCAGGGATTCCCTGTCCTTCATGTCCCCTTTACCCATGATGACCTAATTATGTCCAAAATAGTTTAATTTAAACGTTGAGTAAGGTAGTTCATCAGAAAAAAAATCATCAGTTTGTTTTAAAAGTTTTTCAAACAATCATGTATGCTTTCGTTAGGTAATTCATGGAATATCCATGGCATCACAAGGTGCAACTGTACAAAATGCAAGCTAGACTCTTTGTTGCATGGCAATCCGAATAGTTTTACTACTTACTTTAACTCATTCTCATTGACAATAGATCTAGTTCAAGTAACGAAAAGAGTAGTATTTCAACTTCCAATTCCAAATTCCATCCATTAAATGTAAAAAGGAAACTATTTTTATCGCAAAAGGGACGCCCACAAGAATAACGGGCGCGCGAAGTCGGGATATCTTGTTGATGTATTCTTTCTTGACTTAAAGTAGGTACTGGCACCTGAATGCATGAAAACCAAGTAAGCTTGGGAGCGAGCTTGCTCTTTTGTTTCGTTTGCATACAGAGATCACCAGATCACCCATTATTCCTCTCCTCACCCAACCACAATAACAGCAGAAGACGGATGAGATGAGATTATGAGAAACATGATATTTTTTTGTAAGACGGATTCGTTTCAAGTTTCAATTCTAGGCCTGGTTTCAATACAACAAGAAGAATGACATGCATATGCATTTAATGCATTGAATGAAGCTTCACATCACAACAAGTGTTGTTGCTTTTCTAGAAGAGGTGTCTCATTTTTTGTTGACCTTAATTGATCAACAAGTGTTTTTCAGATTTAACTTCTCACTCAAAAACAACTTAAAATTATTTGGCACTTAAAATACTATTGCCAGCTTAAAACACTCAACTTGCCAGTGAAATGGCGTCAGCCAAAGGTTCACGGCAAAGTATGTTTAAAATTGCCAATTTTTACATGTTTTAAGATCATTTGTCACTTTAATTTTGCTCTAATAATTAATTGATTCACAATTTTATGTTTCCAGAACTGCACGCCAGCTTTCAAAGACCATCAAATTTTCAAAACCTACTTTACTCTGACATCCTCAAAAGTCAGCAAACTGATACAAATGGAGACCTGGCCGATACCCTTCTAATATGTCATGGGGGAACCATCAGAGTTCACGCATTTATACTTCAGGCTGCTTCAAAGTTGATCCAGAACGCTATTGCGTCTCAGGTAAATTAACACCATCATTGTCATTACTTGTGAGAGTGCGAAAGTAAAACCCAGTTATGAGAAAAGTAATGGAAATCGGATGTTCTTATCAATTACAGGGAGAAAATTATCCATTCACCCGTGACATCCTTTTACCCGACTTTGCAGTAAAGGACATTGAGCGAATGGTCAGTTTAATTTACAAAGGGTACGTGGATTTACGCAATGACAAGGACGTTCAAAATCTGCAAGACACTTTGAAATTCTTCCAAGTTTCTGGAGTGGACTTTAGCCATGAAGACAACAAGTTCACCAAAATTAAGGGAAGTCTAAAAATCCAGGAGTTGAATCGCATTCCTCAAGACATTTTCAAGAAGGAAGATTACTCCGAAAACGCAGGATCCTCCCCTGCAGTTGTGATTGAGAAGGTGAAGAGAAGAGGTGTCAAAGCAGAGGAACCTTCGACATCATCAAGTCAGGTGCCATTAAGAAGAAGTGGAAGAGCCGCCAAACCAATCATAAGTAAATCCGCTGACGACTCGGATTACAAGGCGGAAACCACCGAAGAGGAGCAAAGTGACGATGAAGACAAGTCTCCTCGAAAACGGAAAGGAGGTCCTGCGAAATATGTACCTGTTGTTAAGTTACCACGCATGGGAGCAAGCCAACCTGTTGCAGTTACATCCACAACCACCACCGTCGCAACAATCAATCAGATTCAGGTACCTGAAAAAGAAGAAGAAAAGGAAGACTCTGGAACTGATACAGAAGATGAAGGCTGGGTGGAGCCCAACTTCAAAGATAAAAAATGGTTTGCCATTGAATCTCGAAGATGTCAATCCTGTGATAAAACTTTTGATAAACCGGCTCATGCTTCCCTATGCGTCACTTCTCATAAATGTCTTCGGTGTTACTTTTGCTTCAAAGTTTATACCACAACGGATATACTTTTTAAGCATTTCAAAAGGCGTCACAAACAGGCTGGAAGGGAGAATACGCTAATTTGTCCTTTTTGCGATCAGGCGATTCCTTTCAAGTCGGTTTCCTGTCATGTTATTAGTGTTCATCTGACTAAAAGATCTAATGAGTTTGACTTCCGGCCTGGAGGTGGAGGGGGTAACAGGGTGGCTGCAATTAAGGCACCAGTGCGTACACCGGCCACTGTGGTGGCAAGTTCCAGTAGCACTGGAAGCCAGAAAAAGGTGAAGGATGATGCCTCAGGTGGAGGGTCAAGTAAGCAGTTGAAATTGAAGAAAAAGAATGAAAATGGAACTGGAGTGCTGAAGGTTATGGATTTGGATATAACTATTGAGAAAAAGACGGCATTTGGGAAAACATTGATATTCAGGTTGCAGAAGACTCGTTCGGATGCAGTTGAACTCGACTGATAAATGCTGATTCTGAATTACTGGATTGGATTCATTAAGAATATAAAATAGTTTTGCTTTGGCATAAAATTCAATACTCTTTTTTATAAGCGCTTTTTATAAGTTTAATATGTTAATTTTAGCTAATAAGTTTTCTTAATGCTGACTAAAGTTCTAAAGTGTTTCAAAAATTTGACGTAGTAAATAGTTTTGTAGTTTTTCCTAAAGTTATACAGTTTATTGTCTTTTGAATATTTGAAAGGAAAGCATTTGTGTCTTGATAACCACCGTGTGTTTCTTACGGTTTCTACATCCTCCAAATTGAGATTTACTTTTATAATATTTCAACTTTGTAAAAATTTATATAGAAAATTTAAGCCGTTTCAACAAAATTGAAAATAAAAAACGTTTTGTAGTAAAAATTATTCTGACAACTAAACAGTTATCTTGTTTTTTGGGGATTTTTTCCCCTCCCATGTGATTTGCCTAAATTTTTAACTGGTTCATCCTTTTGTACCTGAAGATTTCTCGCTGAATTTACAGTTTTCGAAATATTTTAGTCATAATACCTATATTTGTCGTAATTTCGGCAGGAAGTCAACATATAAAATTGTGTAGATTGGCTAATTGGTATACTTTCTGCAGTACCTTAAAACAACCGGCGTTTTTTAAATAGTTTTTATCAACTTTTTGATCTCATTGCGCAATTCCTATCAAGTCAAAGCTCAATTTGTACAGTTAAAGAACAAAAAAATAATAGTCAACTCAGGCTACTCAACCACGCACCATTTAAAGATGCTGTCCCACAGGCTGTCTAACTTTTAAATTCTATACCAAATTACTTTTGGAGGAATCGTCCTATTGACTGTGATGAGGTCACAAAAGTGCAATAGACTAAAAAAAATATCAATTTCAAGAAATGTAAACGTCAAAATAAATTCTAATTAGACTTATCAAAAAAAACTTTAATGCAGTGTGTAATATCTGTAGTTTAAATGTTTCCTGCAAAATTCCTAGGTCAAATTGTCAGTCAAACTGAACAACATCCTCTTTAGACATACATTATCATCAAATTATAGTCATTTTTTAATTTTTTCATAAAATATGTGACTAGTACAGTGGACCTCTTTTTATAAAAATACTATTAAGGCCTTGCATCGAATTTTTTCTGCTCTTTCTACGACATTCCTTTCACCTTTACCTGCACAAAAATACCCCA
>JAQFXM010000695.1:0-43401 GCA_034693345.1 Entomobrya multifasciata | reverse complement strand
TGGGCTCAAATTTAGTGAATAAGTAGCCCTAGTATAGAAACATAGTTTTGCAAAGTTTGAGTTGACCTGACCCAACCCTTTCGCCCCCAGAGGGCTTTAAAGGTCAAAACTTTGACATATGGTCCTGTCCAAACGCCTGATTCGATTTCAATGAAAATTGGCACACACATTCATATGGTCCTAAAGACAATTCCTATTGATTTTGGGTCAAATTGGTTGACCCATGTCAAAGTTAGATCAACGGTCAAAAATATTTAACATGACAGTATGGGCTCAAAGTTGGTGGGTAGGTAGCCCTAGTACAAAGACATTATTTTGTAAAGTTTGAGTTGACCTGGCCCAACCGTTTCGACCCCAGAGGGTTTACGGTCTCCTACATAAATGACTGATGTCTTGCATTTTGATGTAATGACGTCAATATATAACCAACCAATGACTTCGGCATATTTTTTTTAACATGTCGTATGATCGGGACTTCATTATAACGATTTATCGGTTTATTAAAATTGTAACAGCTGCCTCGGAAAAATAATAGGTTCATTTATATTTACATATATTTATATTATTACTGACAGAATACATTTATATTATATGCATTAAATAGAATTCGAATCTCTGTTTTTTATCGTTCCTCAAAACATATAGGAATATGAAAACAAATAACGACGGAAATTAATACATTAAATACACACTATCAAATTATTTCATCTAAATTATTCTCAGCACCCATTTCTCAAATTGAAGGGGGAAATGGATATCTGAAGGGAAATCTGGTTCCATTTCTATGAATCAAAGTGTGTAATGAATAATTTCAATATGATATGGAAAGGTTAAAATGAGCTCATGAAAATCAGTTATTGGGGCAGGCCCAATTTCATATTTTTTTCGTGAACGTTCTAGGCTCACAGTATGTAAAAATAGCCATGTAGAAATAAAAATAATAAAAACAAGGTACAAATAAAAGTGTACATGATATGATTTTTTCTGCAAAAAATAATGTTTTGATAGATGCGAGCGAACTCGATTTTTCCTGACGTCGGTTCATTTGATGTTTTCTATATAAAAAATACTTGGAAAGAGAAACTCGACCGAGAAGTGTGTGTGTGTGTCGTCCCATTTCGTTTGATGCTCAGCAATAACTTGGAATGGTCGTTGGTGAAGGAGGAGAGCTGAACAGAATTTATTCGATTTTAAATGAACAAATTGTGAAATGAAGCGAAATTCTAGAGGACACAACGCATTGAATACTTAAGGAGATCCTTGTCTGTGTGAATGCATGCTTGGAGGATTTTTTATTCAATCTGTATGTTTTCTACGGGATCTTAAGCATCATCAATCCTAATCATGAAGCGTGACTTTGTAGATAAAAAAACACGACATGCATAAGTACGAAGAGCGATTCGTATTATGCAACATATGTACAAAATGTTTTTGTACATGTATTTGTGCTCCAATTTCTCAATTTTTTTCACTGGAATAAAATTTCACAAACTATCGCATGTCACCGAATTAGATAGAAGGAAGTCCTTCACGTTCAGTTAATTTGTACAAATACGAGAGATAAATTTGTATTCACCAGAAGTGTGAGGAAAGAAGGACGGAAAATCATGTTCCAGCACAGTATCAGATTAACTTGGTATTAGTGTTAAATGCATAACAAAAGCGTATTATCAATTATGCTTCTCATAGTAAATTTATTAAATAACGTTTTAGGAAACAAAGATCTATTAACTAAAGCTACTAATCGTAAGTAACGAAAGCTACTCATAACTTTCACATTGTATACCTGTGACCCTGCACAAAAACTAATTAATTGGACCGATTTTTACCAAATTTGAAACCGTGGTGTATATTTTTTTAATCAGTGCATTTTTTAGATTTCAAAACTTTGTGAATTTACTTTTTGCATGTTTTAGATTGCCCCTTTTTACGTTTGCACTTTTATGATCTTTCTTAAAGTTAGATGGGCAAATAATTTCAAGTTCCTTGCTTTCACTACTTGCACACAGGCGTGTCATTATTATAGACAGGGTTAGACATTTCAATGAAAATATCTAACCATACAAATGCATGTATGCAATTAGAAACTTTAAGATATCACCTTCCGTATTTCTTTTAAAAAAAGTTTTATGAATACTAACAACTCAACATAATAATATGTACACAATGCAGTGAAAAGGTTAAGCTCCTTGCTCAGCCAATGTCTAATTTGAAGAAATGTTTTTTCACATGGTCTCCTTATCATATTCACAGCTCCACATCGGAGTGCAAAATTTCTTTAGAAAATGATACTTCGAAAAGAAATATTATCGAAACACTTGCATATATTTAAATTATAGATTTTTAAATTGCTAGTGCTTTTTAAAAAGTGCTTCTTTCCTTTGGCAATTGACCATTTGTGACATAATATGTACTTACTTTAACTATATCATAGTGATGTAAACATATTTACAGCTTTTATACATACATGCATAGTACAACAAATTACAAGAGTTTTTTTCCTAGTAGTGGTGGGGTGGGAGGCCGGAAGCAACTATAAAGATTCTCTGTGTTCTCTAATTGCTATGAGAGGAAAATCAATGCAAGCAATTTCTAAAGAAGCAAACATTTCTAGTCGCTATTCCTCTTACAAAGTAATTCTCTCTATTTTATGTGCTCTCGCTTCTCGTCTTTCGCTTTTCTTTATTTATTTTCTTGAAATAAACCAACTGATCACGCAAAAAAGTCGAAGAGTTTTATTTTACAAAAACGAGTATAAATCCAGTGGTAAGGATGATGATGACGGGAAGTGTGGTGGTGCGATGTGCTATTGATGATAATAATGGTATTGACTAAGCTCTTGAATTAAGATGCTTGTGGTATTTTCGTAGCCAGTCACCAGTACGCAATCTTAAATATAGCATCATGCAACAGCCAGCCAACAACCAACCGGTTGCATTTGCTTGGAAAAATAGTTTGCCGAAAAAAAGACTGATCAGATGTGTATAGTTGTTGTGTATCTCCCATTCAATCTGTCAGCAGGTTAGAAGCATTCAACTTAGGTTGCACTTTTTTGTAATCGCTGTTCAGGATTTATATGTATGTTTCTACTCGACATATGCTCATTTCCCCTTTATCCATGCACAAGGTCCCAAATTTTTCACTCGCTTTCTTCTCGATATTTCATTTAGACAACTTGTTTTCTCGAACTATTATCATCATCATCATACGAACAACAGGCTGTGTTGATGTGGATGAAATGCACGTGTGTGATATTTTTATCCGTGATTTTATTTTTATCATCAGACCGTCTTACACAAAAAATGCGTCCCACGGTGCAAATACTTTTCAAGGATATAAAAAACAAATTTATATAAGAAGATATGTGTCTAACTTTAGGTTTTTTATACATAAGTTACGTCATAGACAGACTAGGAGTCAAGATGAAACAAACAAGGCCAATTTTCTTTTAAACTTTCTTTTCGCACACCTGTTAGCAAAAAAATGCTGAAGTGTTTCAATTTTGTAATTTTCTTGTACTTTTTACAACACACCTGTCCCAATAATAGAATGATGATCAACATGTTAAACGAACGCTAATAAAAATTCCTGACATTTCACTTGAAATGACGCCTTGTTCTGTGCAACACTGGCCTAACATTTGATCCGGGAGACAGGAAAAAATTTATGTTCATATTTATGAAATAGTTGAGACTGAGACTAAAATGCTAAATATGTTATATCATGATGCTTCAAGCATAACACATGGAAAAATCCCACCACTCAAGTTTTCCCAACACCATGCCACTTTCGTTCATCTGACTGTGTAGTGAATAAACAACGGGTAACGTAATACAGTGTACGCAGTAAGTAGTTTTCCAAAATAAATAAAAGTGTGAAAGTAATTGGAGTTGATTTACCCTGAATAAACCTTCACAGTTTTTATGTGGCAACATTTATTCATTTTATTTACTGATACACTATACTTTGCTACTTACTTAGAATGAACAAAACGAAGAGAAAGAAAGTGAGAAATGCATTGTTTTTATTGTTATTATTTGCTCCTTTTCATTATACTTGCTAGAGCTTTAAGTGTCAAAATGCCATTAATAAAAAGGTTAAAGATAAGGGCAAAATATTGTAAAAACGCTACACGTTGTATATTAACATACGTACTTTTATGTTTGAGGAAAGAGAGAAAGAGAAAGTCGTAAGAGATACGCACACTTCTCCAGCCTAAAATACATTAAGAGAGGTAAATGTAGGTTGGGATCATGTTTATGATATGCGCTTAAATTTCTTGCCATGTAGATTATTCTGGGAGAAAATTATGAGATATTTTATTACCAGTCACGATGAACAGTTATTACGCATTTAATAATATGCTTCATTTCATACTAGAACTGGTGGTGTGTTGCATGTCATATAATTCAAATACAAATATTAAATTCATCCATGTATATATTATATCCTTTATATAAACATAAAACATTATATGGAAGCAAGCATTCAAAATATGCAAACCTTTGGGAAAGGGCAAAAGCCCATTTCTCTCATCATCTATTTCACTCAACATTTCACAAATGATACCGCTTTATCCAAATAATAATAACAATTTGGAATTCAAAGCGCTTTCTTTTGTCTCAGAGAGAGAAGTAAGTTGCCCACACAACAATGGCCAACGTTTTATTATACATACATACATACATACATACATACATACATACATACATACATACATATAGGATTGCTATTATTACGAGTACATTCATTAAATTAAATGACGAATTCTACAGAAACTAGAAGTAAATTATCTCAGCGAATCTATATATGCATTTATGTGAGTAGGTGGGGAATAGAAAGTTTTGTTAAGGAATACAGCGGTAAAAGCAGTCGTGGTTGTAGAGTTTGTCGGAGGTCGAAATAGTGACAAGATAATATGATTGTGTCATGTCAAAGTTGGAATGACTAAACGTAATAAATTCTTTAATGATCTGTTGTTACCATTACAATTCATGCATTATTAGTTTTCGTGCTTGGTACAAAAGTTACGACAGCCTGTGTGAGTAGTAAATTTCGTTAGAGATGATATTATTATGACGATGATGATATTATTGTCATTGATAAAAGCCATGCATCTTACATGTAATGTACATGTGCGCGTGTGCTTATATGATGTTTGAATATGGTAATTTAAGTAGAGTTAATAATAAAGCATGCCATAACGTTTAATACGATCAACATTAAATCAAATTTAAACAGCAGACATACGCATATAGGAACTTTGAAATGGAAAAATCATTTTTGCAATAAATCACAGAAAACCTGAGACCATGTCGGAAAATCAAAAAAGAAGTTGAAAACTGATTCAACTTTTCAGGGAAACAACTATTGATTTAAAAAAAATATATTATTTTATATTGTAATACTTTTTGCTGGAATGATTGAGAATTCTTTGAATTTAAGTCCTTGGAATACTATAGCGAAACAAATGTATTTTTTATTAATATTTTTTGTTGTTTTTTGTAATGCCATTCCTTTTAAATTGCTTCTTAGTTAAGTGTATACATAGAAAAACTTTCTGCACTAATTCATATAAAACAGTAATTAGCAAGAGCAGCCCTTATAAATAAAACATTTTTCCAGCTAATATAAAGAAGTAAAAAAGTTTCTGCAATAATACAGATGAATTGAAGAAGTAGCAGATGATAAAATGTCATGCTGACAGTGAAAGTTTAAACCTGGGAAGATCAACTACCATACCAACTGGAGAAAAAGTTCTTGGACCACTTTGCTATCTTCACAAGTTTATATAGAAGTCCGCACATGTATACCTCTAAACTCTGAAAATTCTGTGAGAAACTTGAATCAGAGATTATTGGAGACAAGTTTGGAAGACAGATTCAAATCGAATTTGGTGTAATAATCGTTTAAGACAAGTGAAACTAGACCAACTCTTATGGTTAAAAGTAATTTTCTGAGGAACAAGCTTCAACTACTTCAGATCTTGTCTCAATGTTTCTAGGAAATTATCGAAAGCATGAATATGGAATATTTTTTCATACAAAACAATTTCCCTTTCTAAGTACGTTACTTCATGTGCGCACACAAGCATACATTTTCGTACTTGAGAGGGTTTTAGAACTCCTTCACATTCATAGTCTTGTCAGCCTAGTAAACATTTACTTTGTCTGAGTGAAAACAGTTTTGCTAATCCGCGTCCTCCCGGCATGGCAAAATAGCAGTCAGTTTATGATTGTTGATTGAGACGCACATGAAATTGCATATGCTTATTTTCTCACAGTAAACTATGATGGCAAATTCGACCACCAGCCACCAGAGAGAACCACATCAATAAAATTGCTGTCCATGACTGCCTTTTTCATGAACATGAGAATGATATAATGTCACTACTAGGAATCACGATGGCAAATGACATATTACCTTCCATTTTACTCCATTTACTTCAAAAAATTGGAAGGGTCTTGGAAAACATGGCATGTGAATATCAACCATACAGAGAGTAAATACATGACCAAGGCAATGTATAGTTTGCATTATTTAGATGAAAATACATCCTGTTAGATACGAGAAAGTACAAAAGTTAGGAAACCGCTGAGACATAACCCATCACATAATTTGTAGACTAGATAAAGTAAATGTAATCGTCTTTCTTTTAGCAACCTACAACCAAAACCCAACCAATCTTGGGTGTGTGGTGTACCAACATAACGCCAGTGACCAGCTGCTGTCGCATGTTTGCCACTGGCTTTTACTGAATTCTCTTTATGCACATATAGTACATTATTTTATAGTTAACAAAATGATGCTTTTGTGATGCTTCCTTATAAAATAAAAATACACATAATGTCAACTTTCTTTCTTAGCTTGTTTATTGCGCAACTTGATCAACATCAACAAGAAAAAGATATTTTATTCCAGCCACACACAAGTGAGTCATAGTCATAAACATTTAAATAAGTTTCATGCAAACGCATGCATTTTTTGTGCACAATTAGTAGTATATCTGTCTTCTAAACAGCACATGATATATGATCATGATCATCATGTAAACAAGTCAAATGTTTGCTTGACTTCGAGTCTAATGCTATTTGCTATTATACGAGTGTTTATGTACGTATGTTAACTTATATGCATGCAAGCATGAGAACAAGTTCACGTGTAAGCATCTTTTCTGCTGTGGTTAGTTTAGTTTGGTCCCAATGCTCTATTTGTACATAGTTTGAGGAAACATAAAGTTGTGGAGAAAGCTGGGTTTTTTTCTGTGACTCTCTGTGGAATAGTAGAATATATGTTTTTATTTTTCAGTGTTCCTAAGTCACTTCACAGCAGCAACACAGACACGTTGCAAATCTCACAGAGTTCAGAAGCCATCAAAGTCAGTAGAGGTAGGGAGTCTTGTACACACGCAATATAATGTAGCACTACAAAATTCGCAGTAACTTGGAATCTATGTAACACGCAACCTGCTTCTTATCTTTACTTTCATCAACATCACAAGAGCACCTTGGTGAAAATTGGGGAAAAAGTTTGTCCTCGTCGCTGCTATCACCATCTCCATAGGTTTTGTCAAGCGCAACCACCATGCTACTAAACAAGAAAAGGTGTGAAAGTGAAAAAGAAGATTAAGAAAAATATGAGCTGTCACTCAAATTACTTTTTTAACAACTTATATAAATACTCAACTGGTAAGTATTACAGTACTACAACAAGATGAGAACAAGTATTCTGATGACAATGATAGGTGATGGGATGGGATGCTTTCATGTTCTCATATTTAATGCGACATGATAAAAGGGGCAAGCTGATCATGTTAAGAGATTACACATATTGCTTGTCCGACAAGACACGACAAAAAAAGAACATGAAGTCTCAGAAGAAGAAAATATGCTTGGCTTCCTTCAATCCCTCTGCAATATGCTGCTGTCTGTACAAACACAAAACAGGAATGAAACTGACAGTGGAAAGAGCTTCCGTTTCGTCCAATAATTTTTAATGCCTTTCTTCTGTTGATTTTTGCCATCCTTCAAAGTTTTTTACAACTTTGGACATTAGTCTGCTTCAGCCTCTCTGAGTGAACAAATATAAGTAAATGCGATAGACGTAAGATGGAAAAAGTAGGTGAGGCGATTGTCTCCTCATAATAGCATATCTCCCATATTTTCAACAACTTGCGTGTAGTATATATGTAAGTAAACAAAACTACGTACTAAAAAGCGTGTGTGAATGACAATACTTTCACAAAAAAAAGACTAGAAAGGGCTTTAATGTAGTTAAGAATGGAAGATAAAACTTTTTCACAGTTTCCATTATATTTTCATCTCATCATCATCGTCGTATGACATCTTATCCTTCTCCTTGCCTCAGAAAATGAAGTTCTCGCATTGGCACTGCTTTTCCACATCCTAATATTGCTGTTTACTCATGTCATGCATACACGGAGCTGCTTTCTGATACACTACCTCTCCCATGTGTCACATACTTTTGCTTACTTTGGTGCTTTTCAGATTTTATTGTGTTGCTACGCTACCAGATACCAGTGCAGTGCTACTCAAATGACGATGATATAAAATGATACCTTTAATGCACTCATACAAGATACAATTTACTTGTCCAGAACAACCACCATCATCTTCCGTGCTAGGGCACTTGGTATTGGACTCCATGAGAAATTGGAGAGAACTTTTTCAGAAATTATTATCAAGTGAGAGAAGTTTTTTTCGTAAAAAAGTTCAGTTAACAATTTATGCAGATGCGATGCATACGACAGTGACACCTTTATATTTGTGAAATTTGGGTGTTTTAGCTTGTTCTCTCCTTATCCTTGTTGTATATAATTTTAATGTATCAGTGAGAACGCACAGGTATTTATTTGGAGCAAAATATGAAAATACATAATGCATAGTTTCAAAGAGAAAATTAAAACAGAAGTATTTTCTGTTGAACAGAAGTCCTACTTTCTAAAAATGAAGCTTCAGAATGAAATATGTTCTTCAGTGAATGTAAAACTGGAAACAAAAGTGCATCAATCACTACGTGTTTAACTGTTTTTAAATTTTTTGAACTCACTGGCATCCAAAATAAATAAAATAAAATAATACTTTTCGTCACTTGCATAATTCACATTTGAGAATACTCAAGTTTGACAATAACATGAATCATGCTACCAAATATAACTGAAATAGACATGAGTAAACTCAAGGTTTATGTCATTTGAAATCTTTCATGGTGATTGAGTACTTCCCTAAGTTTACCAAATTCTTTTCTCAAGTAATTTCCTGTTGCACTTGCCACCATTGTGACTTTCATCTAGGCATAAAGTCATACAGGTGAATGGTCACAAATTTTTTATCATCATTGCTAACATATACTATACTTATAAATTATTTAGCTAAGGACGAACAACGTTCATATTAGCTCAATAAGAAACTCTTTTATTAATTATTGATGCTTTATTGTTGTGTGACAAACAGGATGTTGATTATGGAATGACACACGCACGTATAAAAGTTTTTCCTGTGCTTCCTCCCGTCTATCCCTCATACTTGAACATGACAGGAACAATATTATGCAGAGAAAAGTCGAAAATCAGCAAATTCATTTCATTTTGATATCTGCTCCACTTTTCCCGTACTCATTCCACTAGCATTTCTCTTGACTTTCTTTCAAAACATCTTGTGTCTCAGCAATAGTGCTTCTCAACTGTCACATGTTTTGCTGCCTGCTGACATCCTTCTCCCTCTTACTCTAAACACATTCTTCTCAGAATGCATTAGGTAGGACGGGAAACCACCACGGAATGTACGTATTCATGCATGGATTTACATGCAATATTCAGAGAAATAAGGACATACACAAGTAACGTATGTATACTGACATAAAACCCGAAAAATATACTCACTGCTCCGCAGAAATAACAGCATAAAATTTGTAATGTTATGAAAGAGAGAAATTGCCTGCCTGTCTGCGTATAATAAACAGAGTTGAAATAGTCGGAAATATATGTCCCGTTCATTTTACGGTACACTGCTTTCATCTCTCATTATATGCTTCAATCTTTCATTTTCAACTTTTTTGTACAAACAATTTGAATTTTGCACTTCGCCTACAAAGCTTTTTATGGCATATTAGGGAAACCAAATGTGTAAAAAGACGATGACTTCCGTAGCTAGTTTACTTTTTCAGGTAATCCCGAATGTGGTAGTGATAGTTCAGTAGAACTTTCTTTTTAAGGCATTATATAAAAACAAAATGAATTGTGAATTGAGGAATCCCTTCTTTTTATATTCCTTATTCAAATAATACAGTTACGCCGATCAATCAAAAGAAAGTTTTAACTTTGAATTCACACCACAGCCGTTGAGATTTGCAACAAGTCATGTAGGTATAGGGTATAGGTATGTATTCTCGATTATATACAAGAACATTTCAACCCGATAATAATATGATATTATTTCTATAATTATCTTTGTAAAAATAGCATCAGTCACATAACTTTGAAACAAGAAGGTTTTCAATAAAGTAGTCAATAAAATATTTGAACTGACTTGAGCCAACTAACCAAAAACTGGATTAGCCAGATTTCATTGAACATTTTCTACGTAAAGGAATAAGCACAAAAGTACCTAATACCCGCAGTGGTATGTCAAATAATGTATTTGACATGACATGAGATTTCTTGTGCAGGTAGAAATGAAAATTACAGCCTGACTGTACCGCCAAATCAGAAAAGTGTAATAAGCCACTTAAAAGACGAAGACAACACAGGGAAGTAAGAACAGTTGAACTCAAATAGTAACAAAAGTAAGTCAGCCATGAAATAGTGAACAGCTTCTACGCCTTGCCTCTCATCATCATCCTTTACTTCTTTAAGTAAGCCGTTCGTCGTTGTTGTTGATGTCGAGCAGGAAACGACATCATCAACATAACGTACACAACACCACTATCACCGCCACCATCACCTTTCAGTCAGTTTTCCTTTTCTTCTCTGCATTTCACTGTTCTCTGGCTTTCTTCACTTTGATGGCTCCAATCTCCAATACTTTTCCTACTGCAGCTCCTGTTGCCATCACGCTTTACCACCACCATCACCATCCTTGTCGCCGTGGTAGTCTTCATCCTTGCCAACCAATCCCTATTAATACACTTCTTTGTGTGATGAATGTAGCGTGGTGTTATTATGTGCCATGTACCATATTAAAATATACTTTCTCCTCCATTTTCCCATTTTACATTATTTCCCTTTTCTCCTCTCGTTCTCTCCTTTGCTCGACTTTACTTGCTTGAACCGGATGACTGAATTGAATTGAAGTAGCTGGATTGAAGCTTTTATAAATAAGTATGTGCAGCAGCCACAAAGGTTTTGCTTTTGACATGTCACTTCACAAGGTATACCGACATATTATGGAAGAGTTATATTATATTACCCATAACACAATTTGAAAAGATTGTCGTTTCTCTGTATGTATACCTTATTAATAGAGGAACAAATGCATACTGGAAAAGTGACTGACAGAACTGTCGGCACAAACAACTCTTTTGAAATTAATAGACACATTCGTTTACAAGTAATAGGTGAGGAACTAGCTAGAGCAAGGTTCTATTGTCTCGATGAAGTATTAATATCGTCATCAAGCTGTATAACAAGTGTTTTTGTGCTCTCTCTTCTAGTCAAGCCTTGTTCTAAAACACATAGACACATACTTGAACATAAAACGCAAAATATCACCAGAACTACTGCCACTACGTACAACCTTCTGATAGTCTCATCCCACCCCAGATATACACCAATTCCAATATCATGATCATCTTGTTTAACTATAGATGTTATGAGTATGACCACGCTGAAATCGACATCAGAACTATGATGTTAATGAACATTGCAAAGTTTGCCGTGAAATTTTCAACGAAAACATTTTATCCTCTAAAACGGGTAAGATTCACTCTGAAAATTTGAGAGTAAAGATCGTTAAGGGCAACATCATCATCATCATGAACATATCATGTCGCTTTCAGACTCCGGCGGCATATTGTAAAGCCTTTCTCTACTTACTGTTTATCTTATTTTAACCTCCAACTAAGAATAATAATACCGAAAGGATCACTAGGTGATATTAAAGGATAATGTACATTTTGTAATCTGCTATCCTCGTCAGCATTAATTTCAACCATAAACTCACAGACAAGTATACTTCCTACGTTCCTCCCTTTTAGACTAAATTAACAAATTTGTCAACTTAAAATTGGTAGCCGTTAAAGTAGAATAGAGTAGCATGCACGCTGAATTTAATTTCGCCTTTTTGCTCTTTCTCTCCCGTTGAAAAAAAATGTTCAGTAGGCTTTCCCGCGCTTTTGTTCACTTGTCAATTGTTATCTTCACTTTCACTGTTATGATCATCTTGTTGAATCATTATACTCTTTCTCATTATCTACATTACGTCACCGAAACAGAATTCATTGCCTTCCTTTTATCTTTTCTCTGCTACTCACAAATCAACATATCATGCTGTCGAATGTTATTGTTTTAAGAGGTTGGCAAAAGACCCTTAATGTATGATGATAAAGGTAGGAGTATATGTTATTTTATTGTTGCTCATGATGCATGATGATGATGAAGCTCATCATCATCTTGTCATATTCATCATCATGACGATAATGACTCTGATGATTGCAAAAAAGCGCCAGCGACAACAACGAAGTAAGGACACTTTGGGCTTTGAAACTGAGATGATTAGGTGGAAGGATAAAAGGAAAGTGATGTTTTAAGAGACGTCTGCAGCAACAGTAACAGATTTTCATGCTTATAATATAGCCTGTAACCTAGCACATCACTACTCCAGTTACTTCATCTCTCCTCGCTTTTATAAGATAAAAGTAATGTTGTTGTTTTTGCCTTGCGCTATATTTGTATATATATTTGCGCTATATTTGTATATATATTTGCGCTTATATTTGTGCGCTAACACAATCCCCAAAAATTTAGTTGCGTAATATTTCCCATTAAATTATACACATTTGTTTCCAACTTTTCTTTTCTTTGAGTTCTTTTTGGTGACAGAAAACAAGGATTCTGAACAATGGACAAATTTAGGCTTCATATCGTACATCCAATTTTGAAATGGTTGCTTAGCTAGCACATGCAATAATATGATCGCAATACCAGAGACATTACTTGCTTTTATACATCGTCTTAAGTCAAGAAAATAACATTGATTTACAATATATGGTTCGTCCAACAGTAATGTACCCTAAAAACATTGGTATCTTATATAGCAGAACAAAACGACATTCATCACAATATATTTTATCAATTTATATCCCTTGCCACGTCACGTCCAATCAAGATAAGAGCATAGAGGTTATCATATATATCATTTGATCATATTTTTCCTATTTTTCACGAGTAATAAGACAAGAAAGCTTGTAAAAGTAGTGTCAAGTTCTAGTTTGGAATCGTAATGATCACCAGCTCCGTTGGAAAATTATATGATACGTATATATACTTATTTCTTTATAAAATCAGATGAATTGTTTAGACACCACATCGTATATTGACTGTCAGAGAAGCTTTCTTCCAGTATTTAGATACTTTAGTAGCATTAACAATATCAATTTTATACTTTTCTGTTTACTTGGTTTCCGATTATTAGGCTTTTTGCGTCTACTAGCTCAGTAAACAAAAAACACTTGTACATTTCCTAGAAATACGTTCTTCGACTCTTGTGAAAGAAAAGGCGACACTCAGGTGAAAGTAATCGTGCCAGTTTATATCCTCCGGTCTCTCCACAAAAACAAACAAAAACACTAAATTTTTTTCTGATTTTTTTTACTTTTCTCTTCGTAGTTGAATCATGCGTGATCATAAAAAAGTTACGTTGCTACTAAAACATTTTTAGTAGCAGAAGCAAACAGAAATGTATCATGATAATGAAGGAATAAGTGTACTTCTTATTGCAGAGGTTACGATGTTACTATAGAATACAGTGTGCTATATTTCACAAACGATAAAATTTCTTTCTAGAGATTTTTTAGATGCGAAGTGGAGAGAACGTGCTTGTGGCATGTGGCATTCATTATCATAACCACATAAAAGATTTGATGGAATGATGTCGTATGAATGAACAGGGAAAAACCATTGGCCTCTCAAACCTTCAAGATTTTTAAAGTGCTTTTAATCCTCGTGTCTGATTCAACAAAATAAATCTTTTATTTTGAATGTAAATTACGTTAGATTTTATTTTTTTAAATTCGTACATACATCTCATTTTATATGTTTGAACATGAAAATGCTAATGCAATCTCGGAAAACTTTTGTGTGTGGGATGGCCTCGAGAAACAGCTTCGCATTGGAAAAAAAAGATTACGTAAAACAAATTCTAGAAAAGCGTATCGTCTTAAGTAACGGAAATCACGTCTTTATCTTATTGATGTCTTGTTGTTGCGATGGTGGCGATAGTTATATGATTCACAAAAGGAAATAAAAGAATTGAAAATTTAACGGAAATCTGAGTCCTTCCACGATTCAATAATAAAACATTAGGTTAACCCATTGAACAGATTCATGATCATAAATTTGCAAAATTTAGCAAACAAGATGTAACGTGAATCGTGTTACACGATTAAATCTACGCATTGTTTTGGTTCTTGTAACTTTGACATTTACTACTAAATATTTGTGTATAAGTTTGCATTGTTCCAACATATTGCATATTTTCATTCAGTTCAATTTGAATTGTTTTTACATTCAACACTGATTTCCTTGTTGTCACTGACACTGGTATTAATATTTTATTTGTAAATATTTTGCAGCAGAAAAAATCAAAAATTAGTTAACAGACAAAGTGTTTTGGTAAATGATAAAATGCTTTCACTCGACCACGCGTAGCGTGATAAGTTGAGAACTTTTGAACAAATGAAACGCAACTTTTTTATTGGATGGGTGGGAATCATGAAGTCGTAAGCCATATTTCATCACGGACACTTGGGTTTTCGGAAATTGAAAGTTAGACGGAATTCGGGATAGGCTCTGGCTCTTCTCATAAATGTATCATGCATCACCGCCAGTTTTCTTCTTCTATAAGTCAAATCATATCAGCAGAATGTACATAAGCAATATTTTATGTTATAAGATGCGTGTGGGATTTGTCTTCAATGAGTATCGGTGAAGAACTTCAAGAAACACATTTTCTTTTGATTTAATTGGAAATTCTTTGTTTAATTCCCCTTATTCAAAGAACCTCAATGAAAAACATTTTTTATAGCGCTTTTCAGATATTCAAACTGATAAATTTTAATCTCCCTTCCTTCACTCCTTCTAATAACTGCCCGTACTGAACTCCGTACTTCAGCCATGCCTACATTTTTTCTTAATCGTGAATGGACGTGATCACAAGAAAAATATTGTTTACGTTTTGTGTGCAGACCGAAGTATGTACAAAGTAGGAACAAGAATTTCACAAGTTTTGTGAATAATTTGATCGACTCCATTCACTTCACTGGCCCTGCAATATTTACTTGCCCATTTCATGGAAAAAATCTTACAATAGAACTGGTTATGGAAAAAAATCTAAAATACAAACATAAACAGTGCAACGATATATTCATTTATATGGCTGGATTTCGTTTATAGCATTCTGTTAAAGAGATAGATTCCGGTCTTCCACCTACACAGTGTTAGTTCCTTTCAATGACTATAAATTACTGTTTATACCACCTTAAAACCATTTATCACCCATTTTATTTTAAAGGTGGGGAAAATAGAATTGAGGACAAATATATTTGAAATTAGCATGATTTCATAAATTTTTAACAGTTTTTGTAAATCCTTTTGTCGTTAAAAATAGCGATGTAACAAAAAAAGCATATACTTTATATGAGCGAAACATTCCTTTTCATATTTTTTGCAGGCATAAAATAATGAGATAGATTGGGTAAAAGTATTTATAGTACTTCGATACTGCGCTATTATTATTACCAACCATTACATTTTTATGTTAAACGACAAACGAACGAGGGTTTAGAATTTGACTCTTTTCAATAAGACAACTGGCTTTCTGCCTGGCCTAAGGGTAGTTGCAGGTTTTATATTTTTAGAAAGTAGATCATGTATACATCATAATATATGTAATAGTAACAACAGCACGCGTCGAATCTTCACATGCATGCAAGCAAACCAATATTTGCACATCCACACATGTTACCTCGTCGTCATCCGGTATCATCATCATAATAGCAAAAAGTTGCCAAACCACCATCACATCACAACAATCTAGTAACCTCCATTCAATCCAGCCATTTCTATTTTTTAACCTCATGATAATATAGAAAATATGAGAAATAAGGGATTTGGAGACACGACATAT
The DNA here is from genome assembly GCA_034693345.1 of Entomobrya multifasciata. Classification (NCBI taxonomy): domain Eukaryota; kingdom Metazoa; phylum Arthropoda; class Collembola; order Entomobryomorpha; family Entomobryidae; genus Entomobrya; species Entomobrya multifasciata. Next base: position 27,040 of record JAQFXM010000695.1, on the reverse strand, counting down.
ATCTTTTTCCGATTTTCTTCTTTTTTCACAGTTCAATTTTTCACAGCCAAAACCTTATTTTCTCTTTGTTATTCAACTCACAACAGAAGCCTAGCAGCACCAGAGTGGTGAAGAAACAACCCGGGGATCTCTTTCTCTTTTGCTACTGAAACTAGAGTCTAGCTGTTGGGGAAATAAAAATAAATGCTCAAAGCCAAAGCTTAGCATTTTTTCCTGTCTTCACAGACGCTATTTCTTTTAGATTTTTCATAGATAAAATACGCTTATATCCTTATTCACAATCAGCGATAAAATCATGGATTTGGGCATACACAATTTACTCCCAGATGGAATAAGTGCATGTTTTATACGCATAGACGTATATTTTCTTGAAGAGAAGCGAAATTGTTTACTGCTTCTGCCAAATAAATGGGAAAAAGTGCATTTGGTTTACAAGTGGCTTGATGATGATGGAAGCTTAAGTTTATACAGGCAGTTGATGTTATAGTGAAGGTAATATTTCTCTGCAGCATGGATACTAGAGAGAGAAATATTTGTTGATGATGAGGGAATTTCTGATTCCCATTTCTCTAATGCCGTATAGCAAAGTTGAAGTGTAAAGAAAGGAAAAAGAACATAAAGAATGTTACAATTATTCATTGTGGAAAAACTCGCTGTTACACGAAACAACAATATTAACAAACCAACCATATTAACGCGTGATCATTAGTTTACTGAACTGATTTATAGTGAACACGCTGCTATAATAACTAATATAACAACCTATAACTACGCTACAGACAAGATAATCATTCTTACAAGCCAGCCATTCATTTTTCCAGTTTATTGGGGTAGTAGGATACACTTCATAAATCAATGAAAATATTTCATCAACTTTACGATCTTATATCCCTTTGTTAAAATATCAACAGAATATTCTACTTTCGTTCTTCTATTTTAAAAGGTGATTAGTCTGTTAATCTTTCCCTTTCTCCCGATGTTCTCGTCATCACTTAATAATGGTGATTAATTTGTAACTTGATCAGCTTCACAACTTTAGAAGATACTAACATGATTGGGTAATGTCGACATTTATCATCATCACGCAGCAATCCTGATTGTTATTTATATGCTGTGTGTTAGATATCTAGTCGATGAAATTGGGAATGCTGAATCCAGTTTTTGTGTAGCATTTATAATGAAATATATTGTATTGGTTAATTAAACTTATCTTATTTCAGAATATGTAAAAGATTTTTTCATAATATACATGCGTACATATTTTGCAGCCATACATTTTCAAAGATGCTAGATGAATACGATGATGAATCACATGATCAGATTAGAATAAATTACTTTTTTCTTTCCTTGCAACATGATTTTCATCTTACAGCATTATGGTATCAATAAATAGGTAGAAATACAGCTTGTAAGTTCCAGCGGCTGGAGGCAAATTTGGCCACGGATATTATCCAGGTAATAATAATTTATTTGAGAGAAGTAGAGTTAAATAACCTTTCAATTCTACATCTACATGTCAATATGAACAGCATCTTTTTTTCCTACCTTATTTTTTATGCAATTCTTCCATTTATACGTTTTACTTTTATTAGATCCTTCCGTTTTACTAGGACAGGATAATAATATTTAGAATAAATCCTCCTTCAAACTCGTTTTTCATACAACAGCAACGACAGATCCAACATTGTGCAGCACCTTTATAAGCTACAACCTGTACTATTTCATACACGCCATGCTCATCGTCAGTAGTAGTAAAGTTTAATTATCAGTATTTCACTTTCTTTTATTCACCCAACAAATCTCGCTTTCCCTTTTTTATTTTTTTACCACGAAAAAAGACCCACCAACATCACTGCATCTACTGTCCATGTACATTAGTTGGATTAGTTGGAGTCTTATTGCTTCCTCAGACATAAAACGCATGAAATGCCGTCGAAACCCTTTTTATGCCATTTCCCAGTGTTCACCGAGGTTTTACTAGTTTCTGTCGCTTTTTCCTGTTACTACATAAATACATATATGATAGTTTAATAGAAAAATGCTTTGTGGAAGCATTACGATTAGCATTATCATCTACTATACAATTCCAAGTAACGGAGAAAATAAGGCTTAAATCATATTGAAAAAGGTATCTATCTACCTGATTACTTACGTGTGAGTAAATAACTATTCGGTCTTGTAAACTGGACTCAAGTCCAGGCTTTCTACACATACAACCAACTACATATACCAATATTCTGTAATCACCGACAAATACTAAAACCCACCACTTTGTCAATTACTTCTCTAATACGCATTCAGTTTCTGACAGTTGCAGCTTCTCTGGAATGGGATGGATCTGAGAACTAAGCACTGGAGAAGCGCAAGAGAGCTTAGAGAGATAGAATGGCTCCTGCTCTTTTTTATGTTCGTTTCTATTGATGATATATTACCCGTGAAATAGAGCACATATTAAGTATTCTAGTAAGCGTGTCATAACAGCCCTATAATCTCTCACTGCATGTTCAACTATACGTTGATATTTAAAGGTTGTAATGAAAAATAAAGTATTTGTAAAAATATATGCTTAATGAGCATGAAATTAGGTACAGTTACAGTCCTGCTAAAAGCAAATTCAAAAGATAAGGGAACTGCAGTGTTTTTCTAGTACTTTAGTTGTGTATCTTGAAGTTTTATGACTTTATTTCGTTGTGTTAAAAAGACAAAGAATGATAAGCGAAAGAAAACTCATTTCATTTCCATTCTGTTGCAATACCATTATCAAATATTCATGATCAGTTTTTCAGTTTGTACGTACATACATTTAGAAACAGATGGGTGCTATTTTGATCAAGCTTTTCCTTCTCTGTCTGTAGACAAAATCCTGCATACAAGCTATAATCGTGATAATCATACAAGTTGATGATAATAGTAGACGTGGTGATGATATTATTCTTTTCTTAGTAAACGTGCAATGGGATTTGAAAGGTGAGTGGAATTTTGATTTTGTTCTATTTCTTTCTTTTATCTTTTTGCTGCTATAAAATGCAATGAAAAATTCACTCATACAATTTGCTTAAGTGACAACCTATTTTTGTATCGCCATCTATTTCACCGCTACTGCTAATACGACCTGATAATAACTTAAATGAAGAAAAAGGCAATCCAATCGTAAGTCGCAAATGTGTAAATAGGATAAGTCTTTCAGAATACCCAAGTACCAGGAATTTATTCGGTTCAGATTGTATTCTTATTGAGCTCTAACTTCAAAACTGAAGAATAACAGTATCTCAGAATTACGCTAGTGATAGGAATTCTCATACCCTTTCTTTTCCTCAAAATATAACACCGCGCTGGACTCTATGAAGAAATACAAGAAAGTGAGTAAACTTGACAGAATCACCTTTTCGTCGAGTACGAAAAGGACAATTGCAGTAGACAAAAAGTATGTGATGCATTTTTAACTTGGATATCACCTTCTTTGTTGATTTCAGGTATAGTGGATTTTTTTCATTTGGTGTATTCCTTCTTCCTTTTTACATGTGTTACGTAGGTATGTAGTTTTTTATAGCTTCAATATCTCTGGAAAATAGAAGGAATGGGCCTATGTATAGAGATATATCTTAGGATTTTTTCCGTTGTTGTTTTTGTAATAAGTACTTTAGTTTTTGTGGGAGTACTGTTATTATATAAACACAGGTTGCCTTCGAAATCCGTAGCAAAGCACCGGATAAAAGAAAGATGAGATTTTCACTTTATTTCCGCTTCTCTACGTAATCTGCAACAATTCTTTAGCAATTTACAGAGACAGAGCAGTGAGAGCAACTACTCATGTTATTACGTTACTTGAGAAGATGGCAGAGATTTTCTTGTGTTTTTTCCATCAAAAAGAAGAAGAGTGGTTTTGTTGTTTAGTGATGGAGCAGGCTTTCATGCTACCAAACATCGAGTTAAGCATCAATGTGCGGGTAGATTTATGCATTTATGAGCATATTGTTACCTGTCACCCAGTTTTTATATGGAAGTAATTAACAAAGGGTAAAGGTAAGTATTCTAACAACAACTGATAAGGTTGAGATGGAGACTGGAAACTCTTAATTGTCACACAACTGCGTGCATTTAGTACGTTTTTGTATTGTTTCTAGTTCCTGTTACACCTAAAGTGGCATCACACATCACAAAATCGCAAAATAGGAAATTAAGGAGCACTTGGAAGATAAACAAAAGTGGTAGTTGTGAACGAAAACGAAGAGCATTTTTTTCTAAAAGGGGGAAAACAAGAGGTTAACATTTGCATTGATAGAGAAGCATTCCCGAGTGAACATATTGTTGTTATATTTTGTTGTAACAAGATTAAGCCTGAAAGGATGGCTCGTTAGAAATGCATCAATAGTTAAATGGGAAATAACAGTTGCAGATCTATTATGAAAATCATGGTTTAAACATAAGAAGCTACACCTAAACTGTATTAATTGTCCTTGCAACAGTACATTTCAGAAAACTGTATGTCAACTAGTGAGTACATTTCAGTAAACTGTATTGATGTCAACTAGTGTGTATTTGTTCTTGAATGAGGAATCGCATACTTGCATTCACGTCCCCTTTAGGCAAGTAATCTGAAGTAGTATTAGAAAAATGTGACAAGAAGACTACAAATAGAATGCTCAAATACAATGATGGTGAACTGTTTTGGTCGAACAAATAACAGCAAATACCTGCCCAATACGGAAACGATTTGTACGCTACTGCTTGTTGTACCGTAATATTGGCAGAAGAAAATAAAGGAGTAAGTGATATCCTTGAACATATACATATGTATTTGGTTTACTACAACACTTCACTTATTCTCTTGACAGACTTGCGTAGTTATTTTTTCTCTCTTAGAAAGATAGTTATCATTTTCCATATTGCACTGGAGTAACAAATATGTATTGCTGTTCTAGCATACCATTGTTTTGAACAAGATTGTTGGTGGCGGTAAACTAATCGTAGAAAGCTTAAGACTTCACTTTCTCCTTATCTCTCACAGTATGCATATTTTCTGATGGCAAGAAACTCATCCGCTCGCCAGACATCAAAGGATAGAAAACAGATCAAGAAGTTATGAAAATAACAAGAGCCATCCTGTCCTGTCACATCTATGATATTTTTTGCTTGATCTCAGTCGTCACAGCCATGATCATTTATTCTTTCTTTGCTACTTTACGTATCATAGCTTCCATTAGTATGACAGAATTCTCAATACGCATTGCAATGTCAGAGTAATAATCACTTTCTCCTTGTACGTTGTCATGTAAAACAAGACATGCTGGAGTGAAGTGTATATCGTATCAGTAGTCGTTATGTGATGTTGACGATAATGGATCTAGGGAGCAAACGAGCAACAACAGTTTACACATTCCATCTAACCATTACACGTACAACTTACAATATCATCATCATCTTCTTCTTCAACATTATCATGTAATGTACGTATTTCTATTATGTACAACTTCACTTTTCCTTCCTTTTTTTTCTTTCTCGCAGGAAAAATGTCATGGAGAAAGGTTGCTCTCCCACTGCCGGCATAGTGCAATGGAGGTAACTAGAGGAATGACAATGAGATGATGGCTACTGCAGTTCGCGTCCTTATATCACTCTTCTCTTTGCACCATCATCACAGATAACTATAGCAGTGGTCTTGTCAGACGCTACTTAAAAAAGACATAAAGTGAAACTTCTTTCTCCTGTTTTTCTCTATATTATGTAATAGATATAGATACTCTAAAAAACCTTACATTTGAAGCTTGTAGTATTCAAACAATAATGATATCTAAATTGGGAATGGAAAAGGTGTGTATTTTCAACACAAGTAAACACATGTACAAAATATATACACAAATGGACAAGTAGATTGCGTACGGAAGGTCAGAAAAAATAGAGAAGTTCTTGCTTTCTATTTACTCTTGCTACGTGACGTGATTATTTCTTCCCATTTTTTTTCTTTTTATGATACATGCGGTGATAATGTTAGTGTCTACTGCGTGTACAATACATTTGCTCGCACTCAACTCGCATTCAATTTTTACATGTGACTCTTCTGTTGATGTCTTAATCTTGCTCTAGTGTGTCGTGTGGAGGAAAGGTGAAAAAACAATGTGAAACGGTTATTTAGGCCATCGAATTTCTATAGAAGCTTATACAAACTTTTAAAATTAGGTATTATGCGGTGGGTTTTAGTGGGCTATGAAAGCAAAAAGAGAAAGTTTCATCGTTTTATCTTGACTTTTCTTATAGAGCAGAAATACACTAACGATGCAGGTAACAAACGTAAAGCCATGTACAATCACTACCGCATGACCATACAACAGAATCACATTTCATGAATATTAAAAATAAATGCAGATTACTACATTTTGTAGTGTCTTGTGAGAGAAAGACTGGAGTATAATGGAACTTGACTGTAAGCATGGAAAAATAAACCATTTACACAAAGGATACGCGTAAGAAAAAATTATACTGTTATCTTATTATCCCATTACCCTTGATTACCAATTTTCTAGAAAATAGAACAGGAAAATATTTATTCAGTGAAAAAATTCTTGCAAATAGGTTACACGATGCTTATCCAAATGAACAATGACATAGTTTCATGACAGAAAAAAATGCTTTTCAGAGTGAATGAGTAATATGTACTGAAATACTGTTTTACGACCAAACAATCTGCTTATTATTTTTTAAAGTTAATTTCAAAGTATATTTCTCAAAACAGCCGTTTTTAACTCACATGAGATTTGTACGCGTACATGCATATCCGCAGCAGTGTTTTCTCTTGTGTAAAAAGAACGTGTCATGCAACCCTCGAGATATTTGGTATTATGTATCCTGTCATCGCTGACATGTGCGGATGATTTTAAAGATATTTTCTGTAGTGTGCATGCCCTGCTCTCTGCTAAAGCATCACTCCTGAGACATGGCTAGCATTTCACCTCAAGAATTTTTCTATCCGAAATCCAAACTTTGCTCACAGAACCGAGTATAACTTGTGCTGAAGGCATCATGTATGTGTACACGTATTTCGTGTTATAAATCTAGACTGCAGGTAAAAATGTGACATTTACACTGGAATGCGATACTGGACTTGCTTCCTGCTTTTCTAGTGCAAAACATTTTTCCTTTACTTAAAACTTCCAAACTTAAAAGGTTCCTTTCAAATCTCTCCAAAACCGTGACAGAGAGATAATTTTCCATTGCGCCAAAATGAAGATACAGGGAAAGCTTGTATTTGTACTCATTAAACTTAATCATTTATATGTTTGAGAAAATAAAACTTTTCACTTTTAAGACAAGTCTTCCTATTTCCAGTAATTTGTCTTTGAGTTTAAACAAGCTCTGTGACATCCTGCAGCTACGCAAATAAACAAGACTTTTTAGTTGCACAAACTCTCCTCCTTGCAATGATTTGAAAAAGTCGACATACCTCTGTATTACAGCATACTGTTTTCCTAATTAATTTTAAGAGTGTTTTTAAAACTAAACATAAACAATATGATGTACGACATGTAGAACTGTATGGCAACCGAATTTTAGACAAACTATTTTAAGATATTTTCAAAGTTTTCTTTATCGAACTAACCTATAAGTTTACCTAGTAAAGTAAGTATACACAATGCAGTTAGGTACCAGATGTAGAATTCTACATAGAGTATGTAGAACTCTACATAGTAATCAGTGATCACTTTTAAAATCGAAGGGGACAATAATGTGTCAATACAGACGGTAAAACTGATTCAACCATTAAAATCTCCGTGAAATTTTGAAACTTTTAGCCTTTTTCCGAAAAAATCTATCTTACATAGCTATGTAGAATTCTACATCTGGTACCTAACTGCAATGAGGAAAAAATTAAAGATTCGGTTTATTCCCTTTCATTCTAGGTAAGAACGAAAGAAATACACTTTTAATTGGACATTTATTTCTTTCTTGGTAAGATGTGACTACGTAGGATAAAATAATTTTTCAAAGAAAATAAAGTAAAACAACAGGATTCCGGTCTACTTTTACAATCACCCCAGATATTAACGAGTTTTGGATGTGATTTCAAAATATAAAGTTTTAGCTGAATTGGAAAGATCTGAAATTTGAATAAACAAGCAATCTTATCTTGTCAGATTCCATTCAATTTTTTTTGGAGGATTTACATACCCAAAAAGGGAAACAAATTTATTTCATGTCAGCAAGCAATCAAAAGAGTTAGCAGTTGTGACAGAAACACGAAAATGTACTAGTATTTGTTTTGATATCTTGACTAACAAAACCATTTTCTTCTTTTTTGCAAAAATGCCATCATCATTTTCTTTCCCTTTCATTTGCTATACACGGACGTATAGAATACAAGTAAATATTCCCAGGAAAACATGACATTCCTCATTTTCATTTGTGAAGAGAAAAGAGCTGAAACCGCAAAGAAAATTATTTTCTTCTACTTTCTAAGACAAGCTCTTTATATCTTCCAATAAAACTTGCATAACTGTGGTTATGTAAAACATTTGTATCCTTTCACTATCCTTATTCCAATGTTTTGTAGTCTTTGACTTACTTGACTGCTTGCGTGAGTCTACTGAACTATAAACCCAAATAGTATGCATACATATTAAGATGCATGTAAAGATAAAAAGCCCTGCTTTTTTCCTTTGTGTGCTTTTTACACATTCGTATTCACTAAAGTATTAGTAGCAGGGGTTCCAGTTCCAGTGCCATATCAAAGTAAAATGAAATCGATGTGGTGTAAAGATGCATTAAATGTTTTAATAAGATACGCGACTTGCAAGAATACAGTGAGAATTTTCCACGGGAATGCATCTTTTAATGTGGCTTTGTACTAGCACTTCTCGCTTTCACTTGTTTCTTTCTCTTTTTATCGCATTTTTTGTTAGCCTTTGCTCCATGTTTATGCTACTCATGTCTTAAAAAGGAATTAGACTAATAAGATATACTTTTATGCTTTATACTATTACGAATGTTACAGCAAACGCAGCAACAAAGCAAGTGATCTAATTGTAATAGAGATTTAAAAAGTGTTATTTTAAGCCTGATTCATTTCTCCCATACATAAATATTATCCTTCCCTCCCATGGAACTGCAACTGGGAAGAAAGGAACCTTTTGTCTTTATGAACGTGGAATAGAAATTTACAACTTCCTAAAACAGAGTAAAATGTAATATCGAGCCAGAAGGCTATTATGGCGTGAAAACAATAAAATAAAGTCTTGTGGCGTTGGTGCTTATTTTCTTTTGTATAGACATAGACAGTCGTCCATCTCCATCCTATTCCCAACCAACCCCATGAAAATGTAACGGCATTTTATACACCTTTACTTCTATCTTGTAGTTGTAGTGCTAGTTATAGTTAGAAAATATTCAGGAGTTTAGCTGGTATTACTTTTATTGACAAACTTATTCCTGTTTTATCTCTGCTCTGAAGATGGTCTCATCCTTTATGTTATTTCCATTTTCAGAAGGACGACTTATAAATAATGCAAAATTTACCTCTTGACAAGACGGTGTAGTTCTCAAGTTTGTTACATCTACAAAAATAGCATGTTTTAGTATGTTCACTCAAGCTTATGATTATTTAAGTAATATGCTATAACAACATATTTACTTCCGTAAAATTCATAACAATAGAATCTTCATCATCATCATTACTAAAATCCCTTGGCAGTGATGGAACGGCATGAGAATGTTATGGTCAATGTACTTCCCCAGCAGTGTCAAGGTAACCGGCGCATCTTGAAAATACATGTAATTTTTTTACGACAACCCTAACAAATGCACTAATTATATTTTGTTCACTACCACCTCAAGTTAAAATCCATTAAATCTCAGTTAAACCTACCCACACGTGAAAAACTACAAATCACCAAGGAATTATCATAAAACTTGGTAATAATAATAACACATAATAACACTAATATTTGTATACGTACAACTAAAAATTTGTGTCTCTCTTTAGTTTCATTTTATAGCTTTACGTGGGTCGATCTCATACTCTACTTGCCATTATATCATCATCCCTCTATATTGCCAAGTCGTCCATGTAGCAACAGCCACACCACAATGCATACGAAAACCACCATACAAATAGTAATCATATAATACATCCGACTTAAATCTGCATTAACATTCCCCAAAGAGAGGTTCATTTAGTACTCCACACACAAAAAAAACACAGGGACCACGTTAAGGTAAACAAACTCTGTTGTTGCCACATCTGCTGCTGTGTTAAGTAAAAGTGTGATCATTACTAGAACAACTTTATCTTTTTTATGAGGCAAAAAAAGAGTAAAGCAGGAACTTGGTAGAAAAAGAAGACAAGTAAATAGCTCATTCCTTTTTCTGATAATTACACCCCGGAGATTGTAAGAAAGAAAAGGGGAGGGTTTTTTGTGTGTGTACTTGTTCACCTGGCTGTGTAAGCACAAGATTTATGCGGAATTATAAGGTGGTACATTTCTACCAGTAGTCATGGAGCGAAGGTGGTTGATGTTGTGCACAAGATACGTTTGGTAAGAGGGATTCAACTAACAGGCAAAGATGATAATAATATAGCAAGTATTTTTTTCCTTCTTTTTTAGAATCCATGGTGCTATTTCAATGGTTCGTTGAGTACAATACTCTCATGTACGGGTTACATCTTATCATTATACTCTTTATTGCGAAGAAGAAAAAACTTTAAAAGGCAGTTTTGCAAAAGCCAAAAAATATCAGGGAAAGAAAGTACTCTTTAGCTTTTAAGAAAGCTTATATTAGACGAAATAAAGTAAATGTCACAGTCGTTATTTAAAAATCTCAAAATGAAGCAGGAACGAGTTTCTGAAAACGTTTTTCGTCTGTCGCCATCCAAAAAAATTACCGCAGTTTACTGAGCACAAATATATTTAAAGTACAGCCAGCGAAAGTATATTAAGTTAATTACTTCCATGATAAAAAAAAACATGCTTGTTTATGGTGTAATGAACACGGGAGTAAAAAATGAACTGTTTTTACTTCTTCTTTTTTTGAAAAAAAAACCTAAAATCAACAGTGAAAATGCAAACATCTATGTATTTAGTTACACTCGCCATAATATATGATATGCACTTATATTTTTATGTTACCACAATTTTTATGAATTGGCTTATTTTATTATTACGGAGTTCAAAAAATTTCATTTTTGCAAAAATATCATTTAATTTTCTTGTTCCCTTGAACATTACAAATGAATGTGTACATTAGCCGGCAAAAAAAATGCATGAGGTAGTTTTTAAAAAAATCTTCCTAATAAAAAGTCGACATCTTCGTCCAGATCCAACCTTTGTTCTTCACTCCATCTCAACAATAAAAATACCAGTACAACAGCATAAAACAGGTATGGTATATTGCAAGGTGATGATGATGATTGTATATAAAAAGGGAAGAACACAAGACGATGTTACTGATGATGATCATGATGAGTACGAAAAAAACGAAGAAAAGGGTAACGACCTAACAATGACGATGATGATGGAACGCGGTGCAGCGCACTTGTGCTTACAATTTTTTCCCGAGATTACTTACTGTATAAAAATACATTACATTGTAGTAAATAGTTATTCAAGGATTACACCACCAGCAGCATACCACGTAACAGACATCATATGGCATAACTAGTACAAAAGGTAGAATCGCAACACAGTGTTTTCATTCTATCATATTTTCTTAAGCAGTCCGAATCATGATCAAACATCACGATATCATCATCATAGCAACGGGTAGTTTTGTTGGCTCCTTTATCATTTTTGTTAGTTTCTTACATTACGTTGCATAATGTTTTGTATGCCACTTACGTACAAGTTGGGGATGAAAACGAAGAAGGCGGATGATAATAAAATGCATGATGTATGCAGAAGATACAGCAGCAACAACCCTTCTTGTTCTTGAATCTGTGTAGAAGCCAATCTTTTGTAAAAATGACGTCGTCGACCTGTTCCGTTTATTTGAAGTTGAGTTAGTGACTGCACACACGTAAGATTACTAGCATGATGTTTGAGGGAACATGGTCATGTTAATTGTCATTTAATGCTGTGAGTTGAGTCGATATATACGGTATTTGATGATTATAATAAAAGTGATCGTTTAGGATAGAATAACGCAAAATATTTTGAATTGTATGGTTCAAACTGCACTGAATACTTCGCTTGTGTTTTAAAACGGGTAGAAATCTCTGTTTTTACTAATGAATGTATAATTCCACTTCATAAAGCTGGTGGATAACAAAACTCCATACGTTCTGTTTAATTTGGATCACAAATAATTATTTCACAGTTAAGATGCAATACGAATTTGTTAAATGTTGGCTCATTCGACTAATTTAAAAGAAAAAAAAGTCGTACAATGCCGTGTGGAACAGTAATGTTTATTTAAATTTAAGGAATTTTCGGCACGTAGGCAATTGAGATGAATGTGTCATTCAACCGTTACACCTGCTGCCCCACAACAACCGAGCAAGTGATATTATACTCTATAACTACTAACTCTACATAAGCTTCCATGTAGCATAAATTTAGAATACATCCATTTTTATTAGTAATATTAGTAGTCTCATCCACATAAACGCCACCACCACAAGATTACCATTATAACGGACCCTAATGAATATTCAAATTTAAAATACATTCATGCATTACACTTTTTGTGGAAAACTGCTAATAATCATTGTCACATAGTTATACACAACAATGGTCTACATTATATTGATTAGCACAGACACGAAAAGAACCGTAAATGCCAGATCGGATCTCTGCCCTGTTCTCTGTCTGCTTTAATGGCTTCCTCACATTCTTCTCTGAACTAAATATTTTATTTATGTTTCCTATGATGATGAAAATATGCCACCAAATATACCACTGAAGAATAACAAATCCTGCCGGAATTTCAGAATTCGTACAAACAGGTGTCGTATTTAATCCTGTATCCAACTTGAACGCGGTATTTTTCCCAAATAAACTCCACATATTGCCAGAAGACTGTCAGTTCATTTTCTATTCTTTTATCATTATCCCAATCCCAAAATTGCTTACAAGGTAATAATTTTCTGTACGCTTGAATCATGCACTGAACCAAAGAAAAACGAAGAGAGATGTTTTTCTCCGGTACAATGATCAGTTCGGCATTCATACAATGTTTCAACCACAATTACGCAGATACTTTGTTACTGTGAAAATTGTTTTACCCGTGCCTAAAAACTATAATTATATTTTTGCTACTTCACAGTACATAAGGTCCAGCTAGCTACGTACGTACTATGATGTATGATAGAAGAAGACAAATCTTAGTTTTACTTTTAAACTAGACAAAAAACTTCATCCATAAAACACCAAGTTGCTGATTAACTTAACCGAGCTAAAGGCAATATCGACCGACGAAAAAAAATTAAAGCAGAATTAGAATTGCTACAATGTTTCTACTTCTAGAAAGCATAGTTGTATTAATACAACTATAGACCGTGATGATGAAGACGATGACTTGACTCTAGCTAGTTTTCTTTCTGACTTAAATAAAAAATATGGACATGTTCTATACCAGTGCGTATTATGATAATCTACAGGTTACAAAACCCATTGCACTGTACTGCAAATACTATAGTTCTCTCACTACCAGACAAACTGGATAGCCAACACCGGACCGGACAATGCAATACGTTATAACATGTTTATTACATAATAATAATAATATTGCTTTATAATAATACTATCAAGAGAATGCGTGTGTTTAAAGAAGAAAAAGAAGAGGGCGATGCTCGGGTTCTTGTACTGTCAGTCTACAATTTTTGTAACCAAACCATCCATTTTGTCATCATCATCAACATTATTCTAAGCAGAACTGCTATTAAATTCTTCGTTTTCTCATCCTCACGTTTTTTTCTATTATTTTGCATGGTATTCTTCCCATGGCAAACCATGCTTGGATTTTGGATAGATACATGAATGTATATCTACTTTTTGTTATGTTTCCTTCAGCTACACATTTTTTTTCTTGTATCATTCTCCACTCCATAGCACCGTCACGTTATGCAATAATGGTTCTCAATCGTATTTTCTTCCATCATCACTGGCTATATTGTTGTGCTGTGAAGCAGCTTCCATGCATACACGCCTTGTTGGATGCTGCTGCTACTGACTACACTGCAAAAATCTTTTTTGACTAGAAAAAGAGAAATAGCAACAGAGCAGAGAACTATCATATCATAATAATAGTGATAAGCATTGAGTGAGAAGAGAAAAACTAACTCAGCAAAGAAAACGAGGAGCAGCAGGAGAAAAAACCAAAAGCAGCTTCTGCCGTCGCAAGTGTGTGGATCGGATGGAAAACTCAATATACACCATTGAATAGCTTCTCTGAGAGAAGTTTCTTTCTACTTGTTGCTTTGTACTTTTTGTGTGTAGAAACAGAGGTATGTGATTTTCATAGTCATTTGTTAGTGATGATGATACAATGTACATATTATAAAATATCTGAATGTTCATCCATCCTTGCTTTTTTCTTCTCATTTTTTTGTGCATTCGATTTTTCTATCGGTAGCGTTACATCGTCTTACGTTTTCTCTTTTCTTATCAAATCATTGAATGGAATATACCCATACCCATATGTAGAATGAACGTGGTTATCATGATCGCATTTTCATACAAAAAACAAAAGGTACATTCGTTTGTGTGTATAGGTAATGGCAATTTTATGATTCGTTGTTTGGCCTCTCCAAATGTTCAAAAGAAAATTGATTTAAAAGGGCAATTGAAATTATTTAAGTTGCGTTTGTGGTTTTTTGATGGAAAATTATCCTGATGTTTTTTTGTCGTTTCCCATAATAAATGTATTTAATGTGTAACAAATAATGCTTTTGCATTTATAATAGTGTAAAATAGTATTGCTGTCGGTTTCGAAACAACGTGTGATTAAAGGATGTGGATTACCACGGCCAAAGAAAATTATGAGTAGTCGAATGGAAGGGATTGCACGAAAAAATGGACAGTTAAACATACTTTTCCAGGAAAGTCTTTAATGTTAAGTACCGTAGTCGGAAGAAATTCTCGTGATCCGTTTCTGTTAGAATAGCGTGCCATTGCATTGAATGGGTAAAAAACAAGTGCATCGTTTTTTTTAAAGACGTTGCCTTGCAAATATGCCCCATGAGAGCATGAGAGAAATATTTAAACGATTTATTTTTTCCTTAGAATTCATATTTTTACCACTACCGTTGTCTTAATTGAACCATTTCTAGTTATAGTTTTATTTGGGTTTGCAGACACGCAAAAAATGAAGATACCGTTACGATTCATATATTTTCCAGGCCTATGATCACGATAATTAGTTGAACAGGTGTTTTCAGCACCTGTAGCATTCGTCATAATCATCATCGTATTTATAACATCATATTTTTATGTGGTTAGTAAGAATTGCATCAAGTCAGTATTGATGTGAAAACGAGGAAAACAGTTGACACATAACCTACTTCATACTACAGTGATAGCAGTAATGATGCCGACAGGTGAACCCTTTCCGGAATACATGTCAAATGAAAGCGTCAGTAACGGCAGTAAAATTAAGGATGTTAAAGTTGCATTTTCACAAAATAAAGTTTTTAACTATCCCAGTCTAACTAACCCACAACATCACTTTTTTATGAATCTAAGTTAAATTATTTAAAAACTTTTCATATGTCAGACAAATTATCGGGCACACAACGCTCTTGAGGGCAATTAATACCTAATCGTAAGTTTTTTATTCTTCGCACGAAAAAAAGTGTCTTGTAATTTTCTATTTTCCCACACATAGCATTACAAAGCTAAAAGCCTCATCACTCTTTTCAAGATCATTGCCTATAAAAGAAAAAAATTGCATTATGGCTTGTCTCAATAAAGCAATTACATTTCGAGTTGTTGCTTTAGTAGTAATTGCGGAGAGGGGAAAGAGATGCACTCACATCACGTAGATTCTTTGTCAAGTTGAGCTGCAGTCTGCAGTTAAAAAGAAAAGAGTTAGTAACCCTTATTGACTCTTGACTTTATTGTATTGCATACTTTGCGCCATGCTGGTGTACAAGAAAAGATCAACCATCATCCGTCTTGCTCCTAGTATCTCATCACAATGCCATGTAAAAGTATGCTGCCTTGTGTGTGTGTGTTTAAAAAGTAGTACGTATTACGTGTTTTCTTCTTGGTTATTCAAGACGAGTGCTTAAAAATGAGCACTACGTGATAGGTGCATATGATATAATAAAAAAACGTTGACGGAGTAGAGTGAAACGGCAATAGTGATGTGATAGTGGCAAGGGAGGACAAAGAAATGGATGACGGTACCCGAGGAAGGCGAAAAAATGTGCAAACACGTATAATGCGTACATTCATTTCACATAATAATATTATTTAGTTTTGTATGTGTTCGTATTTATTGTGCTGCTTGAAGAATCAAATGAGGACATGCATACCTTATGCACTTGCTGTACCTGCCATCATCTTTACCAGCATCGCGGGTATGGCAACATGATATGATATCCCCGCTGTCGTAGTTTATGTAAAGCTCCTCTTTTCTCGTAATTATTTAACTCACTTTGCAAATAAATTGAGGATGGGATAAAAAAAAGTAAGAAAAAAGGTCAGTGACACTGATCTCTATTGTAGTGGTTGTTGTAATGTGATGGTAGCCGTCACTCGTCTGGGAAGTAAGTTACCTCAAACTTGGATTTATCATTACTCCCTACACAGCTACCAAATACATGACTACTGTATTCTATTCTGTGTACAACTTGCTTATGACTTAATATTATTATGAAAATAGCGACTAGTAGCAGTACCGTGATTCATTATTTGCTTTTACTCCTACCCACTATTTTTACTTGGTAAATAATTCAGTTAGTGAACTGACAGACAGTAAAGATGGCTTTGACACTGTCACACTGATTCTAACATTATTTGACAATATACCACTGCACCTACTTACCAGCATTTCAAACAGTCTCAGTACATCATTTTTGTATTGTCATTTGAACGGTGTCGTTTCGAAGTATTGCAGCTTTGTTTAACGACCAGTGTGACCAGAATAGGATGTGTGAATGGAACGGTGAAGAGGGTCTCATATCTCACCATATTTATAAACATATTAGCAAAGTTATCAATATTAATTCGCATCTCATGAAAAGATGCCACATCACACATAAACAACTTTTAAACGGGCATATTTTATTCATAGTATTCATGATTTATGTACCTCCTTCATACTAGTAGCCTCGTAGCGTTGTGACGATGAGCATCATTCTGTCAACATTAAGTCAGTTCACATGGCTGTACTACACTACAGTAAAAATATGTAACACTTTTTTCGGTGGTGGTCGCATAGCTCATCTTTATGTCGTACAGGAAAAGTACTATAATATAAGCGAATGCCGCATAATAATAGCAAGTACGTGTTAAAAAAAGACTGACTTACACAAATTAAGTCAAACAGACAAGTAGTAAATAGCTGCAAGGTCTGCACAATTTTACTTGTGGCGATGATGATGAATCTGGCACTGATTGCTCGTAACATTCAGTTTTTTTCTGTGTGAACAATGCTGATGCATCTTTTCTTTTTTTAAATCAACACCCACATATCATCATCATCACACCACACAAGAACAACAGTTTATTTTTTTCATTTGGCTCATACTATTACGAGTATTATTATTACAACGATTATGATTATTGCTATTAATGTAGGACATCTTTCTTCTCATGAAATAAGCTGTTTCCGCAAGTTTAAATCGAACACAAACAACTGCTCCTATGTTCGTACTAAAAAAGATGTATCGTTGAGGCTTATAGACTGTTTTCTGTTGATAACTTTGGAAGTGAGTTAGCTTTTACTTTACTTTTCATTACATACATGTTTTCTTAATATACCTAAACGTACTACATAGATGTATGCATGCACCCGTGTGGAGAATTCTTATTTCATGTTTTATGTGTGCACTCATTTTTATGTCCAGGAAATATTATGTCCAGGAAGAAGAAAGTTTTTAACGATGAAAAATGGCCAAATAATGCCGGCAGGAAAGGCGACACAAGAATGACGGATGGAAAGAGATTTGCAGAGGTACAAATCGCAAAATATTTTTTTGTCAGTTTGGAGAAAGTGTGTTAGTGTTTATGCTATAGAAGAAGGTGCCCGTTTAGCTTGGATGGTGGTAAGTCCCATCCATAATAATATAACACCCTGTCATGTCAGTTGGATGAATGTGGGCTTAATTTCATACACGACACACATCATACTTCACAAAACAATAAATGAATTGCATTCATTTTCATTTTACTTTCTGCATTCAGCATTGGTGGTAAAGCTGTAAAACAGTAAAAAAAACTATTTGCTTGAGTGATGATGACTGTGCGTGGTCAGAGAGTACATACTAATCTATGTATCTAGGCTAGTGTGGTGTTGCAGGGATATTTGTAGTTTTGGAGCTCATCGTGCAGTCAAATAGCATAAGTTTTATGAAAAATTATTTCAGTAGTGGATTTATTTATTTATGAAGCATTATTTCTTATGTTTACAAGACATTTTCCCCCTTACTCCAAGACGTTCACGAGTTTTTGGCACTTGTAGTCAGTTTACAAAATGGTCATTCTTATTACCCCATTATAGTCCGACGTGGATTTCATTTTTATGTGCTGCATAATACTACCAAAAAGTCAAATCAAAAGCCAAACCAAGAGCACACGATAACAAATGAATATGCTGGTCACAAAATGAAAAAAAAACTCCGGGCGACTATGGTGCGTATTTATTTATTAACATGCTACATGTGGTTGTTGCTGATGATGATGATGACGAATGACGACCATTGTCGCTTGTAGTGAAATGTGGAGGTCCTTTTAATAAATGTCTACAAATTACTAGTTGGCGTGCATGTCAAGCGTGTTCATGTAATATGCACCCTGCCGCTGTGCCGACATAAACCCTTGCATGTATAACTGCTTAACTGGCCAATTGGCAGAACTTGTTGTTCTCGTTACAATAATCCGGTATGTGGGTACTGTTGCTGTGTGTTAAGGAAAACACTAATCTTGAAATAAATTTTACTTGAAATGGGCAATAAAATATTATTATTTTTTAAGTGAGGACAACGGAAGTTGAGAGCAGAATGCTTAAATCTAGATCGTTCCCAAAAATACAAGCTACACTTTTGCTCCAGGGAAATACATAAATAGAAATAAAAAGCATGTAGAGTAAGTTTATGAAAGCGTTTAAAAGTGATGAAAACATTTCATTTTAGTTGTACACATTAATCGTCTCTCTTTAATAATAGAGTGCGGATACTTTTATGTGTCGATATAAAGAGGCAGGCGTGTTTAACTTTTTGATAAGGTGACTTTGTACAGGAAACTATTTTGGGGCATTTTGAACACTACCTAACAAATACACACGTTGTAAATATAGGCAATTTGTTAAACGGAATACGAAAAAAAATGTATAATTGAATGGTGATTCAGTACTACTTTCCTTTTTTTCTTTAATAATAGCCAGACAGTGATTTATCCATGAAAATGTTATAAGGACGATTACATTCACAGTATGTTTTAAGCTTTCAAAGGTGTTTGGAATTAAATTTAAAAGTTCACGAAAAGTGGAAAGGATGTTACCTTGTTTCGAAATTAGAAATATCTTTAAAAAAGATAGTGCACATGTATGTCCATGTGCTAATTGAAAGGATACCATGTTCACTGCCAAACATGTCCATGTAAGAAACACGCGGCACGAAAAAAATTGTTTTTATAAAAAAACAAATTACGTATGCATGCATGCATTTTAGTAGCACGCCGACCTTTGATCTTATTACAACACCCTTTAATCTGAATAGCATGTTTTCTTGTCCATTGATAAAACATTAAAGCAATCACAAGAAGACAACCACAACATCCGATTACTCCCAGACAGCGTTCCTGTTTGTACGATACAAATTTATTTGGAAGTTTGAATTAAAATTCCTTTTCACCCGCCGCCATGAAGAAGATAAGCATTCTAATGTTTTTTCTCTTTCTTACATCAGCGTGAACGTGAACAACTGGAGAAATATGTCGATTCTTTCGGCATAAATTGAAATGTTTTCTTTTCTTTCTGCTTTTTTATCTACGATTGAAATCAAACACGGACGGGAAGAAGGTCAGGAAGAAGCAGAGTCCAATTTTTAAAGGTAACGATCATCTCTTGTGAAACGCCTCTGCTATTGCTTTGCAACAAATTTTCCAGTGTATTTTTATTTGTTCTGTGTGGTATCAACAGTATCATCGCCTTCTACATATAATACAATGAACTTTAAGAGAATAGCTTCGATTCAAAAAAGTACATTATGCACAAAGATCATACGATGCTTTAAGGCCAATGGCCAAAGTAATAAACGGAAAGCTTCCATTTTTCTCCGTCTTAAAGTTTTGCATTTCCTGGTAATGGCAATTGACAATAATAATAAATAAACATTAAATTTCTAAAGTCTGATCAAGTTTTTTCCAGCTCATTCTGTTTCTTTTCAGACACTTACATATAATTTAAAGTCGATTGCTTCTTTGTCGGTATATCTAATTCAATGAAGTATACCAGTATCGCAGGAGTAAAAAACTTGTAAATTCTATAATTTTCTATGCGCATTGTTTTGAGTTATGGCTCTACATATTCAAAGTAAATTGAATCCAACCACCACGACAAGAAAGAAGTATTTCTGCATGTAGACTTCAATTCCTTCATAAGAGGTTGCTCGAGAGGACAAACAATCTATTAGATTTCTTGTGTCTGTTGTCTTTTGGTAGAATGGTCCCAATGTAAAATTCATGGAGAGCCCATAACGATAGGATTTACATAACAGCTCAAAAAATATTGACGACGTTATTTCTAACCCTCTTTGAACGCAACAAAGTTTTACACAGCATGAAGCCTTTATATTCCTTGAATAGTGCTACAAATGTAAAATACAAGAAAATTTAGGAAAGACAAAATGCTTGAATTACAATTTTATTAGGATGCGTCGGCGTACATCCTTTTGTAAAACTAATCATATTATCTGTCTCTTTTGCGACTTGCGACATGGAACTTCCAGAGAGATATACATACATAAAAAATAGAGAAGTAGTCATCATCAGCAAATTTATTTACTTCAACAGCTATATAGCCTTTCTTATGATCAAATATCATCACTGCAATAGTTTCCTTTGAGCACCTCAGTAATAATGTATTCATTATCATGAACAAGTAGCGGAACTACTGATAGTAGAATAGCATGTAAATAAATACAGAATAAGAATAACCATAAAAGAAGTGCTCTCAGCACTTTAATTTGTCATTTTTCATTGTATTACTTTATTAAAACGATCTAGTTGAATGGTATAGTTTTAAACGTTAGCCGTTCCATCCATTGACCACTTCTTATCTTTTTTAATCCCCTGCTAAGCTTTAAAAAAGGCAAAAACTCAAAAATATTTGCGTACAGAGTCTTGATTTTGTTTGACACGATAATCGCTTTAAAATACATGAGCACATTATTACGCCAGTATGTACTTGTCGCAGTTATACTTTTCGTAGCGATGCGTGGATTGTTAAGGAAAAAATATGGAATCTTCAATTTGAGTGAAGTGAAGAAGTTACAGATGTACAGATGATGAGAAAGCTTCAGAGATATGTATCAAGCTTATAATTTTAAAATCATAAAAATCATATTTTTTCTAATTAATTGTTCTTCGGAATAATTTTTCAGAAATGCTACTTCAATTCTGTAACACACGGTGAAGTTAGTTGTCCTACTGCACGTTCTCCGTAATATTTTTGTGCTCATCTATTTCTTGATCATCCATGATCCTAATCCTTTATGCTACTTTGGCTTATACAGTTTTATTACAGAAAAAATAATTGTCCAATGACGTTGAAACTTACAAATCTTCAAAATCTTTAATTAAATCTTAAGCTTAAGTTTAGTCTTTGAAACGGAATTAATTAAATAATTTTTATTAATTTATACATGAACTCATGCGTATTTATCACCACAAAGAGGCAAACAGAGGAAACCAATGCAATTTCATTAGTAACTTTAATTTTTTAAACCCGCAGTATAATTTCCAAAATTCAGTAAACTAGTTGAAGTCTACTGAATAGTCAAAACGTCTTCTCCATTACATCAATTTTTATTTGAAGTCCATCAGTCAAAACAATCAATCCAGACATTTAAGAGTAACTGCTTGTATTTGTCATAATATCATAGCCAACTACAAGGAACATATCACGTTATAGTTAGTTCCTCGTCGTATTCCAAAAATGAGTCGAGTCTTAAAAGGAAATCATTGTCATCATGTCATGATAGAAAATGAAGAAAAAACAACGTATCACATCACTCACAGGTAATACCTCTTCATCATTAGCAATTTAGTTTTAGCTAAAACCACCACCTTGCATTATCGTGCTCATCCTCATCAACAGCCCAAAATCTTAAGAAAGATGCGCACGTGTTCGAGTGAATTTTTATAGAAGTAGGAAGAAGTCAGCAAATCAGCAAGAAAACTGTACTGTTGTTTGCCAGAACTGTATAATTAGCAAGCACGATTTGACAATAAAGCCAAAAATCATATACAAATTATCAGTATGCATTAAAAATGCCTTCACATCATAGCCAGCCCCTCCTACCTGTACAGTGTAATCATTGCTCATTTGCACTTTTATTCAACATAAATTCTTAATTATTATCCAGCTTCCCGATCAATCTCCTCTTTTGTTCCTCCGAATTTACATCAATAACGTGATTAAAATTAATTTGATCAAGTAGAAACTCTGTGGCTGTAAACTAGATTCATCACAGCATGGCATGACATCACAAAGATGTTGATGGCGATGATGACTTTAAAAACTTGCGTGCTTGCTATGATGTGTACATGTACTAGTATTTAAGGATATTTCAAATTAATGCTGAATCATCGTTGCCTTATCTAAAATTTTAATTTTTACTTGTTCATTTGTTATTTGCTGCTTGTTCATTAGAATTTAGAATAACAATAAGTGTACTACACCCATTTAACTCGCTTGTTGGTTGTTACTTGATACATTAAGGCAGCAATATAATACTGACTGACATGATAAAATGAAGCGAATCGTTATAAAAACATACAAACAAAAGCATCATAAACAAATATGTATTTCCACTCAAAAAACAAAAGCTTTTAATGTGTTCTTAAACATATACTACAATTAAACTTTAAGATTTTAGAAATTATAACTTAGAAGAATACAACTAACAGTTAAAGTTTTAGTATTAAAACTTACATGCAATATTTACTTGATGATGCCCTATAATGTATAATGCTGAAAGTTGTACAATGCCCCAAAATTTCATCCTTAAACGTATGGTGAACAATTATTGAACGTTTCTACAACGTCGAAGAATTTGATACTACACTATAGTATGATACAGTGCAGAATGTAGATATTTAAAGAAGATTAAAGGACATGCACGCGCTATAGGCACTCGAGTAGTAGTAGTGAGACATACATTCCAGTAATAATACCAAATATACAAGGCATTTTTTTGCATGTATCGCGGAATTGTACTTTAAAATTGCCGGAGGAAAATGGGATCCAGCATCCAGCCAGCCATTTCGCAAATAAATCGTGTGTAGTGTGGACTGTGGAGCATAACATAGTGACAGTGATATTGTGATATATGTGACTTTCTTAAAACAATTACGAAATTAACATGTGAAGTTACACTTTCTCCTTTGTATGTACACTGTATGCACAGTGTAGTACGTCAGGGTGCTCTTATTACACAGCCGATTTTCAGTTCCTGCCACTAGTTAATTTTCGTGAGAGTTTTGGGGGGTTGCGAAAAGTGAAATTGAAGAAAAAGACCAGGTAGAAACCAGTACTGCAGTTTAAAATTCAGAACAATTGTAATACAGTAAGTCCCTGATTTCGAGATTTCCACTTTAAAATATTTGTAGTGAAACCGTAACTTTTAAAAGAAACAAACTTTGACTCGTTTTTGTTTGAAAGTTTCATAAAATGGACGAAAGGGCGAACGTAGGGAACGGTAGGGGCCAAGGAAGTGGAGAAGGAACTGAAGGACTAGCCAGAGGTCGAGGTCGAGGTCGAGGGAGGAGTGAATTTGTGGAAAAAAATGAAGTTTTTGCGAAATCGAACGCTGGTGAAGTGCCCAGTACAGACAACATCGCTTACACCAGCGTCGAAGAGGTGAACGATGAAGAGGAGCAAGTTTATCTTGTCCATGGCTTTGTGAACCCAGGAAAAGTAACCATTCCAGCCTTATCGGATTCCATCATGCCTGGGGATAAAGTGCATTGCATGCTCCACACTATAAATGATACTAAAAGTATGTATCTCCACTTTGCCAAAAATTTCGCAAGACTGGATGATTTCATTGCTGCCACTGGGTAATGTGTAATTTTGAACAGACTACAATTCTAATATCATGTAATTTTGAAAAATAGTTGAAACACACTTGCTTTTAAAAGAAAGGTTATTTAAGGAAACTGCGAGTGTTTTTGAAGAATGTTTTTTATTTTATTTTTATTTTATTTATTTTTTACAGGAGATGGTATGAGAAGCAGATTCGACTCTTGAACCGGTCAGACATGGTCGTTAGAAATGATCAACTTCGCCCCGGTGCAATGGTAGTCGTCTGCCACAAGGAGAAAGGAAGCAAGGAGTGGAAACGAGCAAAAATTTTGGAATCTTTTCAATCACACGAAGGAAGGGGCTACCGAGTTTTGCTTTTGGATCTCGGAGATGAAGTTGATATTCTACTCCATGACATATATTACATGCATGTGTCCTTCGTGAAACAACCCCAATTTGCTATCAGAGCGCAGCTTCGTTTCAGCTCTAAATATGAGGGTACTTACACGGAACATTATGGATGGAACTATAAGGTGTGCCGAGAATTACTCAAAACTGTGCTCAACCAGCAGATTTTGGTCAAGTTCATTCGCAAAGACTGTCAACAAGTAAGAAATATGATATACTACTAAAATTAAAATAACTTTTATAGCACAATTAAAAATTTAATTTAATTGACATTTTGTATTTTTCAGGAAGAGCAAAGTTGGGAAGTTACATTACTTTCTATGCCTTTCGCAAGACTTTCAACTGGTCAACCGATTGAACAACAAGTTGTTGCAGAATTGATGGAGACTTGCGTGTTTAGGTTTTTTTAAGCTGTTGCTATATTATAATTTCAATGTAGGTTAGCATAATGAATTTTAAATTTTAACGAATAGGGAAGAACTATGCAGAGACGTATTGTCAAGATTGATTTCAGGAAAGACGTAAAAAGTTAATGATTGATGGTTTAATATCAATTTAATATCACTCCCAATTTTCTTATTAGCTATTTATAAATGTTGGTTTTAAAATTAAGTAGTTAAAAAGGATCTAAAACATATTACGTAAACTGTAAAGATAATGATTGAATTTGTAAACGTATACGTTAAATAATTGTTTTATGTACTCGCTTGATGCATTCATTGTAAATGTATTACACTGGGTTGTCTTCAATAAAAAATAAATAGTAGTTTCAAAGAGCTTAGGTATATTTTTTCAGAATCTATTCGTTGAGTACTTTTTCCTAATAAATTGCAAAAAGGGTCATGTATTGTATTTCATTCTAAAGTTGGCTGAAAATATGTGACAAAAGGAAAAACTTTTCCGTTCAGTGCTTTTTATACCCTCTCCTATAATAGATACCAATAAAATGTGCGACGATATTCCATGCAAGTGTGTAAATTAGTGTAGCCCTTTCCACACTTTTTTTGTTGTTGTAACACAAGTCACTCTTTGTTTTGCGTTCTTTTCTCAGTGGAAATACAAAACTTCCTACTTGTGTGCTACTTTTTACTTTCTTTTAAGTTCATGTGTAAGCGTGCATTGCATTTTATTCACTCGTTACTCTCTTCCCATTGTTTCTGTGCATTGTATGTTTCAAGAATGTAATCAAGCTAATGGACAGGTAATGACAGGGGACACTGCTGTGGCGTTGAAAGTTAAGCAAGAAAACGACATTAGCCAAGAAAAAGACGCTAGAAATGTTTTGGAAAAGAACGCGAGCGAAGGTTCAGAAATGACACTATACTCATTACTGCATTACTCTATCAGGAGTACAAACACGCACTAAAAGCAACAGGGCAACAACCGTGCATGTTGCATGGTAACATGACAAAAAAATACGTAATTTTAAGTTACCACCACCTGTCTTTTTTCTAGCAATTAGGTATCAAAACAAACGTTTTTGTTCACTTTACACCTTCCACATTTACTCAAAATCAGCCCACCACATCGTCGTCACTTTCTTGATGTTACCTAAAAAATTACGCATGCAAAATGTTCTTAACACTTAATGACACATAACCAGCCGACACCTTGAATACAAGATAACAAAGACGATACTGAGATAGAATTATTACTTTAAGGAGTGGAGAGGGTGGCGTTCAGAATACAATGTAACATGCATACATAGTAGTCCTTCGGTTTTTTACAACGGGAGGAAGCTCAGAAATTCATTTTAGGATTGGCTTCATCATTGGCACCGACCGCCACTACTACCGCAACTAATTTACTTTTTAGTATAGTGCTGTCGCTGGTATGCCTTAGACGCAATAAAGAAAGCCTATCGCACACGCTTTTCTTTTCTTCTTAATCTTATCCAAGACAAAATGGCTGGAGGAGTTGCATTTCGTGTAATTCAATGAGCAGTGCGTACTACCACCAGCGAAGATAAAGCAGCAATGTTAATTGTCAGTTGAACTTGAATTGAAACTGAATTTTTAGCATAGCGGAGCCGGGCAGGCAAATATTGAGTAATCGTGTGATCATCATTATCGCAAAAGCCATCATCCTTCCACGCCTCCTCTCTCACATTAAAACTTTATTAAGTGGCGAAGCCACTTATTAACTTCACGATGTCCGTCTGTCCGTCTGTCTGTCCGTCTGTCCGTCCGTCCGGACAATAACTCGAGAACGCATTGACCGATTTGGACCAAACTTG
>JAQFXM010000694.1:0-43433 GCA_034693345.1 Entomobrya multifasciata | reverse complement strand
CCAAGGAAAATTATTGTTGTTATATGTAAAAATTATGAGTGCTTTTAATTGTAAGATTTTTCTATAAATAGAAGTGTAAAACGGAGGCAAGTCGTTCATTCGTAATTGTCATTCCGTCAGTAGTATTCAATAAGTAAAATTGATTGTAATTAGTTGAGCTGCGGTGAAGTGCCGTAGCATTTGATATTTGAGTAGATATTTGTTCAGTAATTTGTGAAGCTGAATAAAAATGATGTATTTAGATTGAAAAAGTAATATCTCGATTCTCCCCGTTTCCTGACATTTGATTTGATACGCCGAAGAGCATAGGCTCGTTTATAGTAACACTGAATAATGGCACAAGTAATAAGGATAAAATTATGTAAGGAGATGCTACACATACTACAAATACCACCGAGCGAGTAATGAATATGAGTCACCCGCAGCAAATGTTAAAAACCACTAAAGTACGACGTGCAAATTTATTTGGTTTCCAGTTTCCAGGTACTGGTACTGGTACACGCACAGAAATAAAATTGTCACTGAATTAAACATGAAAAACATACATTATCTTTATCTATTATAAAATCTTCCACGACCTTTTCTTCCTTGCAAATGGAAGGTTAATGAGTGACAAGTGGTTATAAATGCAATTAAGATAATAAAACTTTTAAGAACATTTGTGCAAAACACCACCCTACTTCATAATTCATCTACGTGATTACCATGTCCATCATCTTTCCTTTAAAAAAAAAGTGTTTCATATTTGGTCCAGAGATTGCAAATGCACTATAATTAATTGGATTTGGAACTGTGGATATGCTCCAATTTATCAATTTAATCAATACTTGCCAAACGAAGTCACGCATCTTTAACTCTGCAGCATCTCAGTATTTTACTCCTCCAGAGCTTAGGAAAAAAATGCATTGATCAGCCAAAATAATTTCTAGTAAAATAGGCCATTAACCTTTTCAACTGCACTTCTTTTCATATCATTGGTAGTCCATATACATAATCAGCTAAAATAAAAAATAAAATGATAACAATGATGTAGTATATTTCACCATTTGCATCAGTATTCCCATTTCCCACAACGTTATTAAAGGCACGTAAATAAGATACATTCCATATATATCTTGGCTAGGTATGTGTATACTATTTCTTCCCTAAAATACAATATAGTGTGCCGTCTTCAAATGGAAAGCGCAAAAAACTGTTTTATTAAAGAAATCTGCTTAAATTCATCGTAAAATCCTATCCACGCGGTTCCATTGAAATCAGAGTGCATTTTCCAGACTGACTCCTCTTGGATTAAATATCAAACTTTTAAACAATTAAAATGACACGAGCGGGCGTGTACACTTTTGCTTGTCTGTTTTGTGTGGCCACAGGATTTTAAAATTGACAATAATGTCTGACGCAGTATGGGGGCTTGTCCTCTTGTTTGTTCTCCGTTCGTTCGTCTTTTAGGCATTAGTCATGCCGCCTCTATTGTTCAGTTTAAAAGCAGGTATGCATGATAACATTTTGTGGTTCCTGATTTAACTCCGAGTTGAGTTATCCTTAAATAAACGATTTAGCTTTCCGGGCTAAAAAGTGTGACTTGGCCTGAATGACAACAGTAAACTGAAAGGGTTTGTATACATACACCTTTAATATGTATGTATCCATTTAATTTACAGACTATTAGATATGCAAAAGTAAAGCATGAACTTTAAAATCGTTTTAAACAAAGGAAAAGAAAAGTGTCACCAGTCCCATCACATCACTATAACCAGCAGCACCAGCCAAAGGGAAAACCTTTTTATCACACTAGCACCCAAACCGTATGCCGGTTTGAGGACACCATGGCTTGGTTTTTGTTCGGACTCATCAGACTAGAAAAGTAACTTATGAGCTTGTGTGTGTGCGTATAATTTTGCTCTCTTGAGGAGCATAATGGGTTAAGCGGAAAGTTTTATGACTATTGACTCCGGAATGAATGACGCTCGTCTGGCAGCAAGTCCGAAAAACATTCAGCAGTTGTATAAACTTAAGTGATGCAGTCCAATAACAAAATGAAGAAAGGAAAAGGAAGTTGTGGTAGAAAATTATTTAAAAGTACAAGGCATTGTACTATGATCTTATTATGTTATTGCTCTTATCTATATATTTTTGTAATAAGCCATTGCTAAATGATAGTGTCCTTTGACGGTGAACATTACAAATAACCGCAGCAGTGACATTTAATCAAAATATAACAAGATTTGGTGACAGACAAGTAAGCAAGGATTGCGAGCAGGTGGCAAATTAATGCTAACAATGTGATGAACTGTCGCCAGAATTAATTCAGATGGAAGGCGATCTTTCTAATACGAGGTTAATTCATGGAATCCCAACAATTTAGTGATAACTTATAACTATAGAAAGCTTAGCTACATACCGGCCGACACAAAAATGATAAAATAGCAGTAGTTTTTGAAATGACACCACGCACGGCACGACCTTGCAATATTGTCAAAATATTAAAAAATGTACAATCTCTTCTGACAAATCTATTAAAGTTCAACCTTCTGGCTGTTGCTTTACGCAACAAGTAATGGTGAACCGCACCGCACAGCCATCCACTATCATCATGCATGTATCTAAACCGTACACTGTACAATATATTCGGTTCAAAAGTTGTTCCTTCACGTCATTCGCTGTAGCAAGGTAAGTCTGCAAACTGCATTTCTGTTGATGCTTCTGCTTGCATATGAATATCAAATGAGAACAAAAAATGAGAGCCTAATGTAATAGTAATCTGGTACATTAACATCGTCACCTCAACACATCACAAATGATGAATGAGTTGCTCGTCTTATTATGCATACTTTTCTGCATACCTGCATCATAAAAACGAAGAGATTAAAAAAACAACAAACTGTTTGCATCGTTATGCAGAATATGCTATGCGTCTACTCTACCGCATCTCTCAAAAAAACTCTGAATGTGTACTTGTGATCATGTTCCGCAATATTGATCAATTAGTAATACTGTTAGCGCCAGGAGCAGTTTTCAATAGATACTCGACCAAGTTGGATCAGTTAATTTGCATCAAGTAATTACAGTATGAAATGAAATGATCCTGATGATTGTATTGTGTGTGTCTATGTGTTTGAGATGGTGGTGCACACAGGTTATTAATTGATTGTGGTTGCTTGATCGGTTTACTTTACTTGTCTCTTCATACTTCATACCACTTACTTTAGCTCCAGGCAGACCAAGCCAATGCCACGATGAAAAATGTTTAGTAGTAAAATACTTTGCGAGAGAGAGAGACAGAGGAAACTTCACCTCTTGCTGAATATTTACACAGTAAATACCTACAAGACAAAATAGAAACAACGTAAGAATGTTTTCGCTTGATCTGAAAAAAAGTATTTGAATCAAACTGATGTAGTGACTGATCCCCTCCCTCCCTCGTCATCATCATCGTGACCAAGAGGAATTTTAACAAAAATTCTCGTTCCAATCCTCCGCCACCATCCATTCTCCATCTTCTTCTTCACTCCTTAAGAGTCAACACACAGTCAGTGTAACACATTAGCATTTATTTTTTTGTACGTGCACAAACTTGCAAAATGTGAATATAACAACCAATATCAAGACCAAGTAAAGTTGGACAAGGCATATGCACATTCTTACAGAGTACAGTATTTTACCAGCATTATTACTAGCGTGTACTCTATAATAATCCATAAATTAAATTGCATTTCTATTAGTTTTAATAGCTTGCTTCATTCAAAACTTGTATACGCAAAAATTAACACGCATTCTCGGTTCGCTCTGAGTGGAACTCATTAAAATACAACTCACATTCACTGTCATATTACAAATCAATGTGTTCCGTGACCTTTATAAAAAATCTACGCGGTTTTCTTCTAGCATGTAGTTGTAATTCTAACAGCTCTGAACTTGAAATTTTTAAAAACCACTGACTGTTGGTAGATACGCTAAAATCAAAAATCACACGTAAGGATTATTTCAAATTGATGGTGAGCATAAAATATTTTGCAAGAGCATTTTGTAATTAATTGTATAAATGTTAAAATCTTGCTTACGATTGTAGACATTAGTTCTAAAATGTACGGGACAAAAGTAAATAGATCGACTAATTACGCATATGAATATGTAAACGGAAAGCTGACCAATATATTTTATTTGTTGATTTTGTTTTTCCTGAGTCACTCGGTTAACGTGGTTTTATTATGATAAATGACTATTGTTATTTGTAAGCGTATCTGATTCTCATACTCCGTTAAAGTCGGCTTGTTTTATTTTAGCAACAAATAGAATGAGCGATGCGCTGGAAAAGTTACAAACTCAGTATACATTTTGGTTATAGTTATAATATGACATACAAAACTTGCCAAAGAGTGGCCAAGAGTCTGACAACTGTATAGAGTAGACATTCTTAAAATAGAATCTGAAAGTACGAATAACGAAAACGATACAAATGTCATATGGAATAAATGAATTCGTACCCAGATGGACAAGGGTCGCAGAATTCTTAAAATGGATAAGAAAAATGATTACATAGCTTATTGTATGAATTTATTTGTGGAGATAGTGAGCGAGGGTAAAACGTTTTAAGTTAATGAATTAAACACAAAAAAACTACGCAATGTTATAATAGTTCATCATCATAAATATACTTTCGGCTGACTACTAGTCACTACCGAGCATCTTTGTAAGCCAGCATCCGAGCCAGATTGCATAAGACGCCTTGGGTTGCGATGCTGTGTATATGGTCGATTCCAGTCAGTCAGCCTGTTGGGTTTTTACTTATCGAAAACTTCATTTTTTATGTAATGGGTAAATCCAAAAGTCTGCATCCAAAATCTATCTTGGTTTTTGTCATCCGTACTACATACTCTTCTAAACTACTTATTTATTCCATCAAAAAAATACTGCGTTAGGTTTGGTTTGATTAAAAATAAAGAGTTTTGTTTGGAATATGGATGAATGTACACATATGACACATTCAGAGACAAAACT
The DNA here is from genome assembly GCA_034693345.1 of Entomobrya multifasciata. Taxonomy (NCBI): domain Eukaryota; kingdom Metazoa; phylum Arthropoda; class Collembola; order Entomobryomorpha; family Entomobryidae; genus Entomobrya; species Entomobrya multifasciata. Next base: position 38,435 of record JAQFXM010000694.1, on the reverse strand, counting down.
AATAATAATACTTACATTTTGAGAGCGACGACAGAATTACATGGAGAATGAATAAAGTAGGAGAACAAAATGAATTACTGGTATTGGTTTGTGAGACAGCTTTCTTGGCATTGTGAGCAAGAAAGACGGCTAACTTTGAGGTAATGTGATATGCACAAATACATACAATATCGTGTGCATCGCAGTGCAGTGCACACATTCACATGCAATATGTACATATGAATGTAAGCCATTTAATACAGAACAATACAATAAGACTAAAATGGAGTCAAAGGATTTTAGTTGACATTATGTTCCGTCCCTTTTTCGTCGGGCTTAAACAAAAGGGCTTAATATGCTTAAAGCTGCAGCCAGGGATATGTCATCAAGAAAACATAATGTTGTATTGCTTACTTTGGGGTAACATACTACACACGAGTATTTTAGTTAACCCTTTACTAAATACTTAAAAGATTTTTAAGACAAATATTTGATGAATCAAGATTATGAGAAACCTAACTACCTATGTTCGACAGTTAGGTAAAATTAATTAATTTTGTTGGTTAGTGCGATTCATTTTTATATTGTGACTATGAAGTTTATGGGCAAATTTTTGTTGTTATTTCTTATATTTTTTAAACTCATTTACAGTTAAGCTTTTGCTGCCAGCATACATATGATTGCAACGATGCGATGTTACCATAAAATTTTGCTCCTGTTAGTCACATCAGATTAACATTAAATTACATATTAGTTGTTGTATTTTAAAAATTACCTTTGCTAATTCGCAAATATACCTAAGTGGTGTGTTGCATTGCTATTCCACTCGCAAACCAAAAACTCCCGTATGTATAAATGGCTTCATTAATAATTTATTCAATTATAATTATGTACATAATCTGATCTTTTACAAATGAACAAAACATTGTAGTTTATATGAGTTCTCTGGATAAAGTATGATCTACAGCAATGAAACAGTCATCTTTTGGTCTTTTCTAACAAGATCTTACGTACGACTCCTCTTTGGTGAGCAACTTTGCTTTTTATTCCAGGTACAATCCAAACTCAATCTCAGTCCACTGGTAGAGCTTCCAGTGTTAACAAGCAAATTTTTTCTAGGCTTTTTGCTCTTCTGCTTTTCTGCTTACTGTATTTTATTACATAGGCTAGTATAGAGCCAGAAATTCCTTGAAACAAAAGCAAATATTGCAAGCAAATACCTAAACTTAGCCAACAGAAATATAACAATAGTATTACATATATCAGATCCAACCGCATTTGTATATGTACATAAGTACATACATAAATAGATATATACATGCTGCGTCTGTATAGGTAAACCATCAACACCAAAAGAAGCTACCTAGCTATATCGTACCTATACGCATACGATCCAACGTTGTTGCTGTTGTGTAAAAGGAGTAAAAAGTGTAAACACTCTTGGTTTGCAGCAGTAGTCCTCAAATCGGATTACAAGAGAAAGGAACGAAAGAAGCAAGTGTATTTACCTATAAGCCTTTTCTCCAAGGAATCATTTCACCCCAAAAATATAATACGTACACATAACTTACTTAGTATAACATCAACCTTCAATGTGTGCACACAGTTTTTTCTACTTCACTTGTTTGAAAACAAACAAAACTGACAAAACCTGTCCATCTCGTCCACTCTGACAGTTCATTTCAGAAAATGTTTGAATTTTTTTCAAAGAATAAAAAACTGACAAATTTTTAAATAAGTGAATCAATATAATCTCTGTGTTTGAGTTGTTCAAGTTCAAGAACTACTACTCTAATTCAAAAGTTTGCCTTTTCACTATTTATTGTCAAGCAATTAGTTGCAATAATTATTCAAGGCAAAAATATATAGTTAACTGATAGTGATAAGATAAAAAGCAACGATACATTGACTACATTGAACCGTGTGCTAGTAATTGTTATTGCTGGCAGACATTTATTCCTGTGCAAAAAGTGAATTAAAAGGTGGAGAAGGAAGACCAAGTAATCTTTACTAGACTTCTTTACGTATATAATATTTAATGTGTGCAGTATATTAGGAAGGAAGGACACAATATACTTATTTTGCTCTACTCCTTCAAGCAAAATTATTAGATTTTTTTACTGTCTGCTCATCTTATCCTCTGGGTAAAGCAACTCATGAGCATTCAGGGCACACCTGTACGTTTTAATGCAAAAGTAAAACAAGCGTACATATACCCAGTGCAAAAATCACAACTTCCTAATTTTTTTCTCCAACAAAAACATTATCATTATCGTCATCAACGCAAAGTTTTTGACCACTCCACAGAATAGCAAGCAATCATTCATAATATAATATCAGGTTTGTTTTGCTTTGCAAGAAGAAGAGTACGATGAAATGTTTTGACCATTACCTTATCGCAATTATAATTACAGTTTGAGAGTTTTTGTTTGTGACACACAAAGAATAATAGTAAAAAGTGTACTCATGCAAAATATACAGTGTCTCTTGTGTGTGATTTAATTTGTATGTGTAGCTAGTTTGGTAGCAAGTTTCATGCATTTTAATTCACTTGAAAATTCATTTTGACAATTGACTTTGTGCATACATGCTCATGACAATTTGTTATAATGACATTACGTCTGCCTGTTTAACTGATAGTTTGAGTGTTACAGTGAGAAAAAACTGTTTGCACTTGAAAAAATAAACGTTTCACTCAACGTCTGGAAATCGTCGTTTTTTATTTGCTGTTGAAAAACAGTAAGTCGAAGTGTTATGAATGTGTAGCTATTATTAAGCCATCTGGACTTGTGTTGTCATTTAAATGTCAACAAAATCATTTTGCATAAAGTGTGAATTGATTTGTTTTTTGCAATCCTGTATGATCGTGTTCAGTTTAGGGGATTAATGTACTTTAAATCCTGTGCAAACAAAAAACGCACGCCTACATCATCGTACTACCTGGTTTGTCCTTAGGTACGCATAGGAGTACGTAAAATTTATCATTATTTTTCATCGCTGACTACTGACTTTGATAGACCAAAGTGCAGCTGCGGTTGTTGATTTTTCCTCAAGAAAATCTTACATTGTTTTTAAGCCAGCATTCTTTATGTTCGCTTCATCAATAAAAAAAGGAATTTCCTTTGCAATTACACTAAAACACAAGAAGACATACCGGCTGCATCAACCGTGGTGGTATTATTGACGTAGTCAAATGAATCTTCAAATCTTATCGTCAGCATCAACACTCACTCAAAGTTTATCTCTTTTTTTGTCTTAGAAAATAACAATAAGCGAAATACTTGTGCTTGGTTGAGTACAAGTGGAATTCTACAAATTGCAAAAAAAAATCAAATTGATGATCTGATACCTCAAGAATTTTATTACTTGAATTAAAACTCAAATACTACTTTATTCTCCACATGAACAATCTTTAATGAAATTATAATGACTTCTCAAGAATCAAGAGAAGGATCATTTACCAATAGCAAGTCTAATATAATGATGGATATAAGTGACAATTGTGCCATGTGCAATAGTAGTAGAGTTAGTGGTTTGGACAACGACAATACCAGTGAATCATCCACATCAACTATGATGTCACACTATTCTTCTTCCCAATTTAGCCCTTCCAGTTCCTCAGATAAATACAGCATGAGAAGTAGTCGCTTGTCTTCTTGGATTGGGTAAGTCAAACCACGACCATTTTAATTACTTCTAATTAAGTTAATTTATTAATTAAGAATTATTTTTCACGGGTTCACTCATTTGTAGTAAACTGGTATAGCTGTTTTACAATACTGCATCACATCTTAATCACAAGTTAGCTTTAGCAAACTTAATATTTTCACTCATCTCTCTTTTTTTACTATTCCCTTCTTCATCGGATATTGCATCAATTTGATTTATGCCTCATACCTGACTTGACTCACTTGATATTTTAGAATATCAATATGCCGATCATGGCTCATTTTTTATTTATAAGTAAATTCATACATTCACTCAGTCAATCGTATTTTTTGTAAGAATACAAGAAATTGTGCATCGCGTGCATTAAGTTGATTTGGTGTGTGTATGCATAATAAAATAATATTTTGATGTTTCATCCCTCATTGATGATCATAATAGTGAAGTGAAGGTAAAAAGGCAAGGCAGGAGAAACACGACACACACTACAGTTCATAGTACACTTTTAAGTCTTTCGCTCAGCCAGTGTACAAGACAGAGAGGAAAAAAAGAGATTCATGATTCATTCATGCACTAACCGCATGCATCGATTTCTATTGCGCTGGTTTGTTCTTCAGATGAAGAGTGGATTTGATTTTTCATCTTGCTCAACTTCTTTTTTTCTCTTGTACATTTAAATATGATGACGAACTTACAAACGATCGAACTCTGCACTGTCTGCTTGTGATCGTAGCAGCGGTATTACTGGTGTTGTGGTATGGTGGTTGGGCCTTTCTTGTCGACTATTAATCATATTGGTTAAAGTTTTAATGGCTTTTTAATATTTTGGTATTCAATCAAAAACAACAAAATATTTCATTATACATATCGGATAACTGTTCTGATTGAAAAGGCGTCTGCCTCCTTCTAGCAATAGCATACATAACAAGTAACGAAAAAGGTTCATTTACAAACTCACAATCAGAATAAGTTTGCCAGTTTGCTTTAATCATTTTCAAGTTTACTTGATCAACAAGATGTTAATATTCCTCAGGTACCTATCTATTTGCTCGAAAAAATAAATAAGATGTCATAAAATACATACAGGAGTTAGTGTGGTGTGCTGTATAATGCCAACTAGTAGTGAGTGGCACAGTCGATCAATATCCTTCGAGAGATTTTAATTATAATTTAAATACGTAAATGCTGCTGAAGAAATTAGAGCGCATTAAAATATCCAATGTACAAACCTAACAAACATTTGTTGACCTGTATGTCGTATTATCACAGTCACAATAAATCGTATTCACAAAGGCATGTGCCCAAAAGAGGGTGTGAGAATACCCATTCATGATAGGGCCTGACAGACTTTCTCCTAACAATTATGTAACTATTAAATACTCTCATTAAAAGAAGGTGTTCTGGATCAGATCCAGGGCGGATTGAATAACACAGTTTCATAAATTATTTAGTCAGGAAGAAGGAGAGAAGGAATTTGTTACTGGTTTTATCCGCTGATCACTGCTGTTAAAAGTTTAGCTGTTATTCAAATCAACAACATTAAGTATGCATGATATCTTTGCTTTGCTGATCACTCTGGCCTTTTTACATGAAAAAACAAGCCTATGTAGCATGCATAGAGGCAACAGAAAAGTTTTCTAAAAAGATTACTTGGAATGAATGAGACCCGAAGGCGCCATGCCATAAGCAACTGGGACGCATAAATCAACTTGTTGTTTTATTCCAATCAAAGAGGAAGGGTTAGCTGAAGAAAAGATTCGAGCAATCTATTATATTCAGTTCAAATAAATTGTATGCATATATTGAATAAGAAATGAAGAAATAATTAGTGTTAGTGATGATGATGGTGGTGTTATATTTTGCCCAAAAGTTTCTAAATACGAAATTGCAAATCGAAGTGAAGTCGATTTTTTTCAGTGCAACTTTTATTGCATGACAAAACAAGGACGAGCGACTGCCACTTTTTAATTTCAATAGAATTTCATTGCATGCTTTTTCTAAGATGTGGCAGTAAATTACTCTGCTTATCCCTTAAAAGATCATCTTCAGAAAGTAAAAACAACATGCAAATATTATTCTTGTTTCATGACACTCATTAGTTTTTTAAACGCATCATTAATTCTTAAGAGCAAATGCTGGAAATCTACTTGTCTGCAAAACAGACACGATTACCACACGAGTATTTCTTGAAACCAAGTTATTTTCCATGTTCTCCAAACCATGATAATAACAGTTTTAGGATCATCGTTCAAATGACTATGTTTATGATAATGATTACCTCACACATACAGATCACATTCCGAAATGTGCACAGTAAAAATATTATGTAAAAATGAGTTTCTTCCAACAGCACAAATATCCATAAAACTTTCTATCGTTTGCACCTTTCCTTTATGTACATTAGGCTCACAAAAAGGCAGGAAACCAGCATATCATAATCACCAACGGACTGAAAACCATCTTAACTTCGTCTTCACCTTCCTCAAGATATTATCGTAATTATTAAAAGCCCATTAACAAGAATGGTTAAATGAGAAAATGGTTATCTGGGTTAGAGTGAGGAATAGAAAATTTCACATACTGAAACGCTTTCGTTATAATCTCATCTATAATTTTTTCACACTCAATTTTAAATGTTTTGATACTTTTTTTCTGGGATACTACGTAATGTATCTATTTGGTGGTGAATTACGTGTTAAATACATTTAAATTTTAAACCTTGCATTTTTTATTTCTTGCTTGTGATTATTGCCACGCCACGAGAGAGGATAGCCCAACATTTTAGTGGTGTCTATAAAAAGAGCTTGCACGCAAACATACCAAAACATTTTTTCGTGTAGCTGCTCAGCTATAAATAAAATAATTGTATTGTTTTAATGTACATATTTGATAGATATACCTAGTTTAGTTATCACCAAAAGCCTTGCATTCATTTTACATCATACATTACTTAAAATAACAATATTTATATTGATTACTATCATTCCCCTGTAACACCAACAGACTGGTTGGCAGAGTCTGAAGCAGATGCTCATTCATTTGTAAAGCGTCCGATGCGACGTTCCTGTGTGTCTGTTACATTCTCAGGAAAGTATGTAACTTTTTAAAAAATCTTCAAGACATTCATTCTTCAAATCTTTATCTTTTCTGCTACTCTATTCATTCTAATTTTAGATATAAGGGAAATAACACGTGCTTCTGTAGCTATTGCTGCTGCTGACAAAGTTAAATACAAGTTTTTTATCTCTTCGGCCAAGTAAAAAAATGTATCACCGACTAAAATTAGAATTAGGTATGTATATTTTTACGTTTGGTATTCAGGTTGTGAGGAGATTTTGTTTCTTAATTTAGCAGAACAGATTAGTAGGCTGTTGCGCAATGAAAGAGCAACAGTTTCTCTTTTTGTTGCATTCATTTTCAATTTAAATTCTTTCAACCTTGCTTCGACGTTAATTGCAGTCGTTAGCACAAGAAACATACTAACACTGATAGTGATGATTTGATAATGTTCATCATTAGCTTATAGCATTGTCGTCTACTTTGTAGACTAAATTAGTAGAGAAAATGTTTTGTTTGTATGAAAACTGTTTACATTTTTTTCGAAACACCTCAGACGCCATCATATCATATTCCATAATATATACTTACCATAATTAGTCAAAAATAATACATGCACTTATTATATTATGTCATCACTCATCACAAATTGGTTAAATGTTTACTGCGTGTAGAACAATGTTATTATTTTTTTGGAATAAAATTTGTGCTGCCGTCAGGAAGGAGTCAAAAGACCCACGATATTCCAATTTTTGGTGGTTTCTTTAGGGCATCATCATTTTTATTTTAAAAAACTACCCGTTCGTGTGTGAGAGTAATTATAAAGTGATTTTATTTATTGTCATTTTTTGCAACAATGGGAATTGCCAATAGATAGAAACGCAATAAAAAATAAATTAAACAATAAAAACAGAAAGAAGGCGACATGATGGTGGTGTAGATTTTTTAAAAAGTAGGTACAATATTAGCCAATGATGCCTGGGATGATGATGCGTGTCCAATTTGGTTTATATTGTCTATTGTGAAAAGGCATGGCAGAGCTGCTGGTGCTCTGGCAGCAGCCAGCCGAATGGATATGAAGAGGCACGCGTCGCCATCGCCAATCTTCATATTATAATCATGTAGTACTCATCAGGCAATTTGCATTTATAATTTATGATACATAAATACATAATGTGATGATGAGAGCTAAAAGGCAAGCAAGCAACTTACACACATGAAAAGACGGCGACGGACGGCGAACCCTTTATGTCTCCATCCTCCCTCATCGACTTTGACTCTCATCTCATTGTTTTTTAACTATTCTTGTCTTGTTCAATTTATAGTAAAGTTGCCACATGATACGATACTTACTACTACCACCAGCATCTTCGTAGTAGTAAATTGTAATCTCATCACCTTAAATCACCTTTACTACAGATCCTCGTGTAGTTGTTTTTGTTACAAGAAAAAAATTATTACGCTCTCGGCCACGCACAACTTACAACCTCTCCTGTTGCGTGCATGCCATCCAAAATGCAAACAAACAAATAAGATATAATTATCTTTCATCGTAGATCGTCTCATCAAATTTTACAACAGCTTGATGATGAATAGTATTAATAAAGTTATCTGAAATTTGAACTGAATCCGAAAAAAGTAAATTAAGAATTTTTGTGTTTTAACTTAAAAGTATAATAGCTTATGCCAAGAGTCTCGGAGGTACCTCTCATGGAAATTTGTACGTTTTTGTACATGTACCTTCTCGGTTCTTCGTGAAGTTGCAAAGAAGTAACCATTTAATTGAAACGAGTCTTATAAAATGAGTTATAAAGTTGCTGACTTTGTCATGTCATCATGATGTCATTCCTAGTGTTCCCCTCTCTCAAAAAACTACTTTACGAGCACATATACCATTAAGCACATTCGTTTTACATACATACACAGCTATCATCCGACAAAGGATTTTTAATGCTAACAAGATTAAGCAGCCCCAGCTTAGACTCAACTTGTGCGATAGTGATTAGGTTTCTGATTCGCAGCGGTAGAGAAATAACATGGTTAGGTTGTTTATGTAATTGATGAAATAGGCGCATATCCATTACCAACCACTACAATATTTTTTTCTCCCACTAAGTGTTATTGTTGATGTTGCAAAGTGTTACTGAGATTCATGACTTAGCTTTTGCAATCTAGCAGTATCAATGGCATCATCAGCAGCAACACAGAAGCGGTCCATGGTGGTGGTCTTTTTCATCCAAACCTGGACTTCTTTTAATCGACCGACCCCACACACGCTCATCTCATCATCGTCTAGATTTCGGTACAACAGTATCAGTTGAACAAGAAAACTATAATAACCGTCAAGTATACCTACATATAAAAATGAATTGTCGTTTTGCACAAAAAAAGTAAACCAAGTTGAATTATGAAGATTGTTATGATGATGGTGTTAGCGATTCGATATACATTCGTCTTTTTATACCATTAGTCACCCACTACCACATACGTTATTGGCACTTGACTCTCTTAACTTACCACCACCAAAAGGGTTTTTTTCTGTGCATATAAAGCAAATGGAAAGATGACTCATATGACTCATTCCACCAATTTGCAAGTTGATATGTTGATGTCATGAGTTGTGGTAGGTGTGAATTTAATGCTTTGTACGTACGTAAATACATGTAAAACGTTTACTTACATTGTTTTGATGTGTGATTTGCTACTGCGATACGCAATGATAACAAATGTGTAGTAATGTAGCAATTAAATGCGGATTGTTTTGGATGAAAATGGGTTTTACGACATGAAATATTCCATAATATGTATGAACAAAATTTAGGTGATGAATATTAAGAACATTTACCAAATTAGGAAAGGCATGTATTAAACAGCTATTGGTCTAAATGAGGACAAATTTGTAAAACAAATTACTTATTTTTTGCGTGTTTTTTTTTTGCAGGAGAGAGCATTGGAAAAGGAAAGAAGTAAGTGAAAGCATGGATGAACCCAGCGAGCACAGCAACATCAGTACTAGAATAGAAGAAAGCAGAACCAATTCACCCAGCAGACTGTCAGTTTCATCATCCCGAAGAACGAGAAGAAGACTTCCCCATTTCCTCGGACATTCATGGTCAACACTTATGCTGATAGTTCTCTTATCGTTTCCAATCGACTACAGCGAAGCTTTGGGGAATGTTGTTGGTAAGTAATTAAATTTTTTATTTTGCTTTCCTTTTTTCTCCGTTGGCAATAAAATATTTCGGCTTTCACTCTCTTTTCCATTTTATAAAACGAAAAAGTTCATCTAAACATGATAAAATGATAATGACTGTGTGTGATTGACGTATTTCCTTGAAAGGTTTTTTCACAAATTTGTACATGATCATCTTCATATAAATGATGATGAAGACAGAAAAAAGTTTGTATGAATGAATGGAATCTCGCGGTATAACGCTGTTGATACGATGATTAATGATAGGCTGTAAAGATTTGGATTATCTTCTGACATAAAAAAAATGGCAAAGAATGGCTTTAGGAATTAATAGAAATAAGTCTTAAGACATTTTTATGTGTACTTTACTTAATGTACTTCATCTTACAAGATTGGTTCATGGGCACAATTTAAATGGTGGATAAATGTAAGAATGTTGTTTACGTTAATCTCGGTTGATGTATTTTTTACAATAAGTTGCAACATTAAAATAGTATAGCAAAATTACTTGTAGATTGAGTGACTCATCATAGTATTAGCTATAGAATCAATTTAAATGAAAATAGATCAGATGTAAAAGAAGATCTTATTAACTTTTGTTTTTAATCAACTGTATATTAGTTAATATTCCTTGAAAGTTTATTCGCTAGATACATAGGTGCATGGGACGGGCAGGAGGATTTAAAAGATTCATCATTGTCAATGTTCATTATAGTTAGTGAAATACATTGATTGAATATATAGTTGCAATAAAATATGTACACTCAAAATGAAATGTGTCTACACCCAATGGGGTTCTTGACTTACTTGGATACATGATACATCAATAATGCTGCATAATATACTGAGAACACAGCAAGCAACAATGATTTACATCATAATCTGTGTACAATGTACGAAATACCAAATCAATGTCACCCTTTTTAGTTCCACCTTCCTTCAACTAACATAATTGTTATTTTTATTCGATGGGCTGGCTAACGTCAATGTTATTGCAATAAACGTAAGAGCAGCCATATAAAACATACATAAAATATGGCATGTTAAGATGGAAGGTGAATGTAAAATATTTACTGAATTTTTTACTACTTTTTCCTTCACCACTTGCTCGCCTTCGTGCCCAAAAGATTTATGAGGTCTGGCCGTTACTTGTATTATCCCTATGCCTGCTGCTACTAAAGAGCAGTAAGTAGATTTGGTTTTCACAACGAATCAATCATCTTTTCTTTGGACAGCAGTAGGGACATTCTTTAAAGCTACATTGTAACAAAAATTATACTTTTAGCATTTGGTAAAACAATACAGTTTTGCATCTCTGGAGTTTGAATTTGAAATTATCCAATTTTGATGATGAAAATTTAAAGTAGTTTTGTTGATCGTTACCTTTCAACCCCAACTAATTATAAAACACTGAATTACTCAAGAGCTGCGCAAAGTAGTTTTCCCCTTCAAATAGCAAAATATATAAATATTTGCAACAAAGTATGCATTCCTAATTTTTAAGGTTATCTGTGAATAAAACTATTTTTTTTGCAAGTTGCTGCTATGTGTTTGATGAAGTTCAATTTAAATATGCTTGAATATCTAAAACCTGTCAGTTAGATCGCATATTGTAGAGAAGATAAAGATGAAATATGTGAACGTAAAAATCCGGTTCTTTAGTCACTTGACTTGTACAAAAGCTGCAAAAAAAACTTATCGTAGTATACTCATTTTTTCGTCCTTTTCAAAAAGTTTAAACCATCATCCAACATTCCGTAGGATCGGTTTATAGTGTCATGAGCATGCAATTGAATTGAATTGAAAAAGTTAAATCATGGCCATGCCATACATTATACAATATTCAAATTCATTTCTACACCGGCAAATTTTCTCCTGAGCATTCAGAATCTCGTGAGAGTGTGTGTGCATGCGTTGCATTATAATATGCATGAGTATTTGGTAATTAGTAATTAGAGAAGAAATTATTGAATTTAGATAGTCAAGAGAGAGAGAGGATAGAATAGAGTAAGATTTTGGGTAGTATATAAAACTTTATTCTATGAGAAGGTAGATAGCATGCAGTAAACACAAAAACAAATTTATTAATCCGTCGCCTTCCTCCTTCTTTTAGTAGACATTCTACTTAAGCTGCTGCTGCTCCTTTACATTTTTTCTGAAAAATGGAAGGACGCAAAAACTTGAAAGGCTGGCTATGCGACTGACTGGCTTTCAATGCAAGTTTGTGTAGCTTTTAGGATTTTAAAGGATAAATACTATACTGCCTGCTGTTTGTACATTACTCTAAATTGTTTCATTACTTGAAAGCATAATGCGATACAATGTTGACCGACAATAGCAATAAATATTAACACTACTACTACGGCTATGATAACAATGGGAGTAGGGACGACACAAAAAAGAGCAGCACCCTGGCACCATATCATCGACATCGACATAATAAAGAACATACCAGTATGAACTGATTTGAAATGGAAAATGGATTGAAATAAAAATAGTTGAATAAATTTTTTAAATCAATTTCTTCTTCGACGACCAAGACTACGACAACAAAAACCACAACGAGTTTTAATCTCAGTCATGAAGAGATAGAGAAGATGACCTGTGTGTTTTAAAACCACAGGTATGGCTAAATATCATAGTGATGATCATCCTTCTTATCAGTATTGTTATTATCATTAAATTATTATTGCAATGAACATACATTGAGTGTTGTGCGTATTTTTTGCAATATTCTCGTAGTGTGATGCGACTTTAACAGCAATATCATAACTATTATGGGCGTAACCACCAGTCCACTTTGTAATTTGTTAAAATCAAAAATCCTTCTTGAAAGGCGCCAGAAGTCTTGCATAAAATTTTTATAGCAATGCATGTGTATTTACGCACATAATATAGGAGGACATGTAGTATTATGTATATTACTTGCCAACCATGCTTGAAATCACTGCCAATTAGAGACAAGTAGCTATAAAGCTATAAAGGTAAGTTTTTTGCGAAGAATAAAAAATGTAGTATGAAATATTATATGCTACAATGCAAAACTTCATATGCAAGATTTTAAAAATAAACTTTGAGCATCTTTGTGTATATTTGTTTTTAATGGTCAAGAGAATACTATGACAGGAGCATGCACAAAAAGTAAGGTACGTATGTAGACATGACAAGAGAAAGAAGTCTAATAATAAAAGTTTCATGGAATAATATAGGCACTTTTTGTCTTATACTTGAATTTTTTTGCATCTGTAACTCACTTAGGTTTGTGGTTGCACAAAAAAGAAGAAATTATTAGTTTGGCATGTTTTTACATCTGCTTTTCTTTCAAGAGACAAGTCAAGGTGCAACCGTTTTGGTTTAAGTTGGTTATGCAGTGTTGTTCATATATAATCTTCTATGCCACTTGGAACAATAAAAGTATAGAGAAGTGACAAAGAATTGACATAAATAAATAAACAAATATATGCTACAATTTTTTGTTTTGTTTATCAATGTGCATGATAAATATATTTTCCTTTGTCATGTTTTCTCAGGTTCAAATAAGATAAAGTTGCGCAAACAGTAATTTCAGAGTATCGAGAACAACAAAAATGCACTCTCATTTATAGGTGTATATTTTCATGCTATTATTAAACTAGACGAGTAAAAGAGGTGTGATGCTGTGAAAGTGGTGAAATCTTGTATTTTTATGGTCTAATCTTAAAGTATGCCAATGAAACAATCTTTCGATTTTTATCGTAATGTTCACACTTGCTCGACGAAAACTGATAAAAAATGGAATGGTTGAGTGATTATGTTGTATAATTTCATGAACTCTGTAGTTTAATTGCTGAATGTTTCTTTTTGTGTTCGCAGGTCTCACTGGGTCATCCCAGAAATGTGATAACGAAGGAGAAGTATTTCCGTTACCGGTGTCCATTTTAAATCCATGCTTTACCTGTTTATGCAAGGTAAGTTTAACTAAAAAAATTACAACCAAAATTATTACCGCACCCCGAAAAAGCATTCATCTAGCTACATATTAAATTTTCCACATTCACCTCAAGTTTTTGCTTTTACATTGCATTGCACCATAATAATCATATAGCTGATATGTGATGGGATCTGTTTCACTTTTCTCCGACTACTTGTATTTTAATAGAAAGCTTTTTTGCTGCACAGCTGCACGATCACGATTGACTGCACAAAATAATTTTCCATAAGAGTCTAGCACATTTATTGGGGATCGACCATTTGATTGATAATTAAGAAAACAACTGCATTCACAACTCACCACAAACTACATCACCAAATATCTCAAAAACCTATTATTAGCATGCCTTCATTTCTTTTTTTGAAATGTATAGTAAAGTCAAAAAGATTTTTAAAAAATGAATGTACACAGATCGAAAGATGGTTATTATAATGATCACGTACACACATCTTTTAGTACATCACGATGATTAGTGGCAATGGTAATTGAGGGGATATGAATGATGGCAAGTTGTTCCCCTCTTTTTTCAAAGCCGACCACAAACTCTACGGATGATTTGGTCCAAACTATGATAGTTTCGAATTTTCAATATGAAACGTACATTTGTCCAGAATTACTTTACGATAAAAAACTTCAACTCATCAATTCAGTTGATCGCCCAGGCATTTCCCTTTTTCTTCCTTTCAAGAAAATTTGTAGAAAGAGCGAGAGAGAGAGAGAGAGAATAAGAAAACTGCACCTGCACAACTTGGTTTTGTGATGTACAGGTTTTTTATGGTGATGACGTTCATCGTCATTTAAACATGCATGTTTTAAATAAAATATATGGTTTCATATAATATTATAGCTAGGCATACATATATTCATAAAAAATCTATCTACAATCTAGACTTTTTGTAATAACCATCAAAATACCATTATTTTAATCGTTCCTTCAAAACAATTACCTTTCTTTCTTCTTCTCCAGCAAAAGCAAGACTGGTTTCCCTTTCCACCACAAGAAATTATATATTGCATGAATATTGAAGGAATCCATAAACCACTCAAAACAACAACTACTACAAATCCGTTCAATACTCCTTGCATTCTTTTCTCGTTCTCTACTTGACTTTTAAAAAAATCTTGAAGAAGGGGAAAATAATATACATGTTTACAAGTTAATTCAACCAGTCCAGTGCAATGTACGGTATTCAAGCAATGTACTACGTAGGATTATAAGGATTCATAGAGATTACTCTCTTAGATAATACAATTCTCCATCTTTTTCTGAGTGATCCAAGCAAGAAAGAGTAAATAATTTCTTCGGCGTGTTCAAATAACTCAGTTGATGTTGGGTAAGCCAAAGTATTTTCTCAATCATGATCATCTTGGTCCATCCTCCTTCCTCTGACTTCCCACACTTGTGATGGGCTTGAGTAAAAAAATTTAAGGATTGTACTTAGGTATACACACGTGATGATGATAATAAATGATCTACATAACACAGCTATAATGTTATGTTAATCTTATAATTTACTATAAGAAAGTAAATAAAACCTTTTCTTTTTTATAAACAAGGTGAATTCATAAACCAAGCGCTATCATGAATACTATATCAGCAGCATTATCACTACTTTAAAAGACAAAACAACAATAATGCAAACTTGTATGTTGTAGTGTAGTCCAACTCCAGATTGCTGTCTTCCAGTTCGTGAGACAACTTCATAAAAAATTCCTTTTGAACAACACTTAAATACAGGGCTAGGGAGGAAAGACGGTGAATGTAAAAAATGCTGTAATGATTTTACTAATAGCATATCTTACCAAAAAATAAAAGAATGGGGCTAATCATTCGGATTCTTTATGCATGGAAAATATAGGTGTACTGTAAAATACATGACAAATTTCTTGCTTCATGAATTTTTGGTGCTTGTAAAATGGAAATTGAAGGATACATCAAGGCTAGGCTTCTCTTTAAAAATCCTGATTTCATGCACATATTTCTCACAATCTTATCTACAACCAAATAAAAACGGATTTGGGACTTTTGGGAGTAAGTAAATTGTGTTGAGAAGAGGATGAAAGTGAATAAGGAAGGATGTGAGTGTGAGAGGACAAAAAAGTTGTGTTTCAAAATGGGCTTCTCACACTTTTCTTTGATGATTGTACTGATATGATAGGAGCATACATAACACATCACATCACAACAATGAGAACCTTGGTAGTAATATAGTAAAGTGAGTGGTAGTGTGATTACAGAAGGAAAAAAATGCTGCTGCGTGCAGCCATTGTATTTGGGTAGTTTAATTAGGCCTATTTTCAAGCTT
Source organism: Entomobrya multifasciata (assembly GCA_034693345.1). Classification (NCBI taxonomy): domain Eukaryota; kingdom Metazoa; phylum Arthropoda; class Collembola; order Entomobryomorpha; family Entomobryidae; genus Entomobrya; species Entomobrya multifasciata. Next base: position 22,264 of record JAQFXM010000694.1, on the reverse strand, counting down.
TATTCATTATAACTTGGCATATTCATATGGTGTATAAAAAGGAAAATAAACCAGGTAGGGGTAATAATAAAGGTTTTCTTCAAAAGAATGCCGACTTCTTTTGCTTGGGATATGCATGGATGGATAGATTACAATGATGGTGGTTAACTTGGTTGGTGGTTGATGAATAATTGAAAATTGAAGTAAAGGGAAATTTTCAGATGTGATGTAATACACAAAACACATTTTCATATCGTCATCTTCTTGGCCTCAATGATTAACTCTTTTTTTAAATTTAAAACTGTTGAGTGATGATGCTTACCTATATATGCTGAAGAGTAAGTTTTGAATGATTTTTTTACGATGAAGCATGGTCATCATAAAAATGATGAATGAATGCAGACTCCAGGTTGAAGTCGATAAGAAAGGAATAAATGTCTATGCTTAGGTCTAAAATTCCAAGTCATTCACAAGTGTCCACCCTAGCATTTCTTAAACTCACGTAAATAACATTCCATCGTGCCATACCATAACATCAGAGACATTCTCTCTGTTTGTCTCTTGCCATGTTGTCCTTCACTTTATTGCTAACATCTTCATCAGGATGATGATCATCATCAGAAAATAAAACTTATCTTGACAGGCTCTAAACTACTGATTTACTTACTTTTTCATCATTCAGAATACCAAAATCTGTAATATGTAATAGTCATGCAGTATGACACAAAATGACAGTTTGAAAAAGGTGTATAAGCGTTAGCTTGAGTATATATTTGTGCATTTCAAATCTCAACAGCTACAGCATCAAATCACCGTAGTACAAAGGTTTATTTCAACAAATTAAATATATAAGGAGGACAGCATCCTTTGCGTCTTCTTCCAAGAATCCTTTTTACTTAATCATTGTCATTGTCAATCATTCTGTCCCCAAATTATCATCATCATTTTGATTACATTGTTAAGTCAGGAACAAAATGTTCACTGTGTTGTGTTATATTTCGGAAATCTGACTTTTTTCTGAGATAAATAATGTGACACAAATCACTTGTGTTTGATTTTTTACGGTGAACTGTGAAGGTAAAAAATGTTCCTGGGAAATACTTTGTGTTTTTGCTATTTTATTGGAATTTTTACTCACGATAAACATACCTTTATAAATTTAAGTCGATTTCTTAGGAATTTCCCTAAAATCGTCATAATGCTTTTGATGCGCTTAAGGTAAACATCTGGGAAACTTCTCAGGTTTCACAAAAAAATATGATTATCTGTACAATCAGGACAGAGGTAATCGTAATCGGAACCTCGTTAACTTTTTACCTTGAAATTTGTCCTATCTTTCAAGAAGTCTAGGATTTACCCTCAAAAATATTGTAAGCTTTTTGTAATGTGACGACTAATCGTCGTAGTCGTAACGTAATAATCCCATTCATAGAAAAAATACAAAAGTGCACTAGCTCTGAGGTAGGTACGCGATGCATCATCCTCTTAAATCAATATTATCTCTTTGTAGAGAATGAATGTGAAGAGTGTTTAGTAGCGAATGTACACAGGTAAACGTTTTTCTCTTTTGGACGCTAAGTGGCACTTGAGAAAGCAAAAATAAGACAAAATTGTTATTACTTACTTAAAACTTGTGTCTCTCTCAAATCCAAATTACATGCAAAGGCAATAATAAAACAGTGTTTCAAAGCAAAACAAAGTATTTTGTAGAAAATAAACTTGACTTATTGCATGTTTATCCTCTTTTCCGCCTTTCACACAAGTATACACACAAGAGCGACAAGAGAGAGGAAAAAGGACGAGACCAATTATTTAATGGAATAATTGAACTTGTTGGAATGGGAAAACAAAACATCATGTCTCTTCTAGACAACAAAGTAAAGTTAGCAGACGGCTTTACCTGACTTGACTTCTGTAGTGTTTTCTTGGTATTTCATGTATTTTTGGTTGGAATTCATACCATTCTTTCTCAATATTACATACTATTTTCCTTCTAAGCTTTATTTAAGCCATCGTTATGAATGTGTAGTTTTTTTGTGGCTGGGCTGTAAGCAAGCGTGTTTCTGTTTTCTTGAAACAATACCGAAAAGCATAACAACCCAGTAAATATGAGAACACACACACAAAGAAGCAATTACTATCAAAACCGTGTACTATATTATTAGGATGGTCTTCTTAATGGTATGGTATACAATGTACAAAATATTCTTATGTTGCCCTTTTTCTAGTTGTCTCTCTCATATCTGTAGACAGACAAACTTACAAGAAATTTCTTGGAGAAGCTCATCCATTTACTAAAGTTCAAACTGAAAATAGCCGAAAGCGAAACATGCATGTAAAGATACACATAGACCAGCAGGTAACCCTACCATTCCATATAGACTCTCCAGGTGGGAATTTTTACTCTGTACACAACGCCGCTTCATTCACAGAGTTTTTTGAGATTTTTAGTGCACTGGGCGGTTTACAGTTTCATCTTGACCATCATCATTCATTTCCTCTATTGGGCTGTCAATGGGCAAATAACTTACTCATCTGCTAACAAACACACATGCTGTATAGCCTTTCCAGAGAGTGTGGTTCATGCCATACCTGAAAAGATGGACAAAACTGATAATCAGGGCAATAATGGAGTCGTCGTGAGAAGAGGAAGAAATGTAGGTAAAATGCTTTCAAGAGTTCTCCATCTCATGCCATAATATTTTCTCCAAAAGCCAAGCCGAAGTTGTTAAATAGTCATCGAAGTCGTAATGTTGTATATTCTCTTCTTCTATCTTTATCATCATTGTTGCTCCTGCAATGCTTTCCCAAGGGTCCTTAACAATCAACAATGAAATATCGACATTGTAATGTTTCAACTCTCACAATCAGCTCAGCATCATCATCATCATTTTCTTCTTGTTCGTCATAAAGAGGCTTCCTCTTATCTCCGCACTAGCGGCCCAAGGAAAAAAGAAAGAAGCGAGAAAAAATTGTTATGATTATTATTTACTTCTTCGTGTACAACAATGCTAACAATGACTGTATGGAAATGTACATAATGGAGGAAAAACAAACACGGTGTGGTTCACCTGTCAAAATGGCATTCATGAAGAGAATTAAGAGAGAAAAATGGATAAAACGTATAAATTCTATTCTCTTAAAGCAAAGTACTTGCAGCATAGGTGGTGATGATGCTATGGTGGTTTTTGGTTTTAATGTGTTCTTACTCTTTACTTTGCTATTTGGGGAGCCGCAAAACTCATTTGGAGAAATGAGCCCACCGACGTAGTAAAATTCTTCATCATCCTGTAAAGATAACTAGTTTAGGTTGCTATCACACAGAGTAATAAGCTCGCTGCTGTACTGATAAATGACTGTATGGTTTATACTTAACTACTTTAGTTTTATGTGTGGCCCTAGAAGAGAAGTATATTTTTTTGCGCAACATCCCAAGTAGGTTTGTCCCTGTGTCTTAGATTCTTTGCCTTGCATCCTGATGCTCCTCCCATCTTATTTTCAGTTTTGAAATGTTACGTATGTACGTGATTTTCAGACCTGAGCATTTACATTTTGAAACGTTTTTTGCCTCTCATGACGATGCACTTAATTGACCAAGAAATAACATTCCTTTCTGCATCCTTCTTCTTCTCCATTAGGTTATTAGGTAGGTAGTACAGTTTATATGCTTTCATCATCATCATTATCATCATGGTCATTCGGTAAACAAATTTAGAATGTATTTATTTTTCGTAATCTAATCACAAAAATCCCAGCAAACAAGTAAATAAAGAGGTTTTTGAGATTGATGGGAATAAAAATTTAGATCCTGGAAAGGAGCATTTTTTCCCTCTTGTAACCTATTCAGAACATTTAAATGCGAGATATATAGAGAGCGTCCTTGATAATCTCCTCTTTAAAAGTGCCAAGTCAAACGTAAGAAGATGGGTTAAAATCTTGTACAAATACATATGCATTTCTTCTACCACTTTTTCTGTGTAATGGTAATAATGACATATAATTAATGGAAATTATGTGTCCTTCAGAATGTAAACATAGCTGGAAACATGTTCCATGATGGCTTCTCTCTTTCTCTCATGCATACTTACTAGGGTTCGGTTTGTATACACGTAAATACGAGAGAAAAATTAAATGCATGTGTGCGCATATGAAATGAATTACGAATTTTAAATGACGTGTGTACGTACACACGACACCAGATCATCCCATCAAAAATGATAATGGATCCAAAATCCACTAAACATTACTTTATTATTATTTTTCGAGAAATAATAAACATATGTGTACAATATAGTTTGTCTGTACTATACCGCTGGATTATGTCTTTTGACACTACAAGAGCCTAGCCCAAAAATAATAGTAAGCACGTCTCGTCGTCGTACGCTCAGGAACGTACATGTTTAATTATGCATTACCAAATTCAAGTGCAAATTAGTTACAGCTCAAAAGAGTAGATCCGGTCTGGGACACACGGTTTTATGCAAATAAGACGTATGTTTGAAATGAAAGCTATATCTATACATAGGAGAATAAAACGTGTCGTGTGGCCGGCGACTATACTCTTTATTTTTTTACTACGAAAAAAGTACAGCAAGCAACGCTACAAATTTACTCGTATATTTTGATGTCGTATTTTATTCCAAATTAACAATAAAATTACTATGCTAAAATTATTATGGTGTCAGTCAGTCTGCTGACGTGTTAAGATATCATCTTAGGTGATTTTTCATCTCATTACATATTATTGCACACAAAGCGAGCAGGATTTAAAATCACTATTTATACACTTGTGCAAGTAATCAAAGACATATTTGGACGAAAACAGTTATAGAAAAACACGACTTATCTTTTCGACAATAAGAAAACTTGGATTGAACCCGGATACTCTCGAACAGTTTTAGTCTTGAAAATTAATTTATTGCAGCAAAAAATTGTTGCATATATTCAGTTGTTCTCATTACTTATTTTACTACAATAAAGCGTAGCAGTTTACATACAAAGTCACACTTTTGGGAGGTAAAAACTTGTTTTCCAGCATGAAAAAATGTCCTTCTTATCAAACGAGATAATAGAATTGAAGATGCATGAAGCATGATGAATTTGACACAAACTCACACAACAGAGAAGTGAGAATGGCATAATGTGACATGATATACCGTTTCGAGAAAAAATGCTTCATGGAATTTTCCACAGCATTTGCAAAAATACCTGTTTTCACATAAATATATGCACCTAATGATAATGAAATGGCAACTTGTTCCATTTCGTACTCTGCTAAACAAGAATGTATGCACGTAATTACCATACAAAACATTTTTTATTGCTTTAACCTTGTTTTTGGGAAAATTTGAGGAATTTACAGTAAAAAAAGTTAAGAATATTGCTTTTTCTATTAGATAACACGATTTGGGAAAAGTAAAAGCAATAAGCTACTAAATATTATGTATACAGCTTACATTGTCCATTTTATTGCACACTTTTTTACATGAAAATAGGGCCATATAACCATATTTGTAGCATACAAATGGGCGGGTTTGTTACGAAAAGAGTTTTTTTTGCAACTGGTTGTAATGATAATTTCTTTCTTTCTTTTTTGTAGGGAGGTCGTGTGGAGTGTGAGAAGCAGCAGTGTCCAAGTCTTCAAGGATGTTTCCTTATTGTGTCTGGCCAAAAAGAGGGATGCTGTGAGGTTTGCAAAGGTATGCTATGTTTTTTATTACATTACAAAATAAAAGTCAATGAACACCCTTTTTATGAATTTTTAGCCTTTTCACTCAGAATATTTTTTTGTCAATGATGCGTTACTGCTTTTGATAAGTATTGGCAAAAATCAAGTTTTACTGGTGGTGTCCTTGTAAATAACAACCACTACAAGAATTTTTCCTTTGACAAAAATGCGAGTCGACTTGTCTTCTGGCATTACGAGACATACTGACAACATTATATTCCACATCATGCCTTGAACGCATGAAAAGACGATCTTTGCTTTTATCGTTTGAATGAACCCTAAAGAATTTCCCTCTTTCCTTGTTACGACTTTTTTCACAAAATTTATTTGCATATTGTAAGTCATCTATTTTGAAATAGGTTATATAACTGTCAGCGCAGCAATCATCTCCCTTTCTTAGTTTCCGTCTCAAATAAGCTATTGCTGAACTTCCTTACTCTTCTTGTAAAGCAGCTTATGTTAAACCCAATTTTAGCCGTTAAAAGTAGCGTATTACGTCAAACAAATGGCAAGAGAGACAATAAAGTTTTATGTTTGTGGAAAAAAGTTCTTTCAATGCCACATTATTTATTTTATCTTGTCGGTAAACCGTTTAGGTACTTGAGTTTTGACTGACTTTTTCCAACGCATTAAAGATCAGCTTATTGCTAAAAATAAAGCCATTGGTCAACTAAAAAATAAATACATAAATTGGGAAATCATATCTCACACAAACACGTATGCGGATTACAACGGGGTCAACTAATGAGCTTTTAGGGCACAGCCAATTATTAAAAAGTCACAAGTTGACCAGCTGAGTATTGATCTCATTTTATCTTTTCTTAAATAAGAGAAAAATTTAATTACTTGTGACTTTTTCCTATTTTCTTTTGCCGCATACCACCCAGATTTGGGCTTCAAATCAAAAACAATATTTTATATCTCACTCTCACGTAGTAAAGTTATACTTGGAGTAATTACATATGAATAAATTGATTAGAGTAAAATTGAATCTTTAAAAAACGTACATGTAGCCCAAAACACACGCTTCATGTCATTTTCATGCCAATGACCACAGAAGTCCAGAAGATCAAGTACCATAAAGATAAATATGTGAGATATTTTTCGGTAAAGTGACCAAATTCAACACGATCATCAGTAACAGTATCTAAATAATAGTAAGAATACTGACAACTGAAAACAAATTAGAAATTCCACCTAAAAGAGAAAAGTATGAGAATGATAGCTTATGTTACAACAGAAGAGAACCCTAAATGAAACGTTTACGTGAGCTATAGCCCGAGGAAATTTATAAATACCAGATCAGGTTTCTTAATGGGATATTTGAGAAGTGCGATGCAAAAGATATAATAATTTTAATGTTTGACGCAAGTTAGCAGACGATTGCATAAGACAAGATTGTAGACAAATTAATCATGCTTAATGTGTTTGTTATGATAATTAATTAATTAGGATAATGATTATAAATGATATTTAATTTAATTTTTCCTTTTTTTTCCTCAGGATGCAAGGTGGGTAATACAACGTACCCAAGTGGAACTGAAACCGTTCAAGACTGCACAAAAACCACATGTACAGCCGGAGTTCTGACCAGATCTCAAATTCATTGTTATACTCCTTGTACACATCCCGTGCCACCGAAGCCAGGGCAGTGCTGTCCCACCTGCGACAGTTGCAGTGTAAATGGAAGGGAATACCAACACGGCGAGGAAGCCATTCTTCCGGACGATCCCTGTGTCCGGTGTAAATGTAATCGTGGTTCTCTTACCTGTACAAAACATGCCTGCCCGGTGCTCGCTTGTCCGGCGTCAGCTACCTACCTAGAAAAGGGTGAGTGTTGTCCAAGATGTAACGGAAACAGGACCAGATATGTGCCGAAAAAGGTGTGCCTATTGGGCGACAAGGCCTATCCCACTGGGACAACTTTCCGGTTAGACACGTGTACTAATTGCACTTGTGTCGACAACACGGCTGTCTGCGACCGACTTTCTTGTCCACCTCTGGAGTGTGAACCCGCACATCAGACTTATCTACCGGGTGCATGCTGTCCTAAATGTGTTGAGCCAGAGCCGGTCTCGCCAAGGGCGCAGTGTTTGTGGAAAGATACCATGTACAAGGTAATAATCTTCGATATAATTATGATATTTTTTCAACAGAATCTCTTTCTAAAAAAACATAAACAGTTAGACAGGGAAGCACAAACCATAATTTATCCCATCATGTACTTGTATTGCCATTTCTGGTTTTTGGCGAAAACTAAAGGGATTAGTATATAGGACAACATTTCTTTCATCGCTTTGTCAAATATTTCATCAAGCTTATAATCTTCATCTTCTCGTCTCGCGTATCCGCCAAGCTGTGAGCCAGAAAAAAATCAGCCAAAAAAGCAAAAATTCGATTAGCTAAGTTCGAGTCTGCTCTGACCGACCGCACAACCACCAGCAATGCCAAATCAAGCTGTTTTCCTTTTACATCTGCTTTTAAGATTATTCCAGACCACTACAATATATATTTCTACACTTATAATTTTCATAAAAAATATTTCTCTTTAAATAGTTATTTCACTCTTTTTGCAATGTTGTGTTAGAAAGTGAAGTATAAGAAATGGTCATAAATCAACTGATTTTAAGCTTTCCGCATTTATAAATTTTTCAAACGAAAAACTAAGAAAATATCATATCTTGTTCAAGCTTACAATATGAGAAAAGCTGAAAATTCATCTTGGCGAATTCGCTGGTGCAAAATATTGCGTTGTTTTGGAGTGTCATGTCACAAGAGCTACCATTTTTGTTCTGCTACACTACTACTTGTAGTTGTTATATAACAACAAAAGGCAGACAAGTTGCAAAATCAAACCTTTTATTTTTGAGCAGCACTAAATGATAACTGACGTCAGAAGAATAATGCGTTCTCCTAACTTTTTGTCCTTTTCATGACACTAGCACAGCAACGCATACATCATAAATTACACACGAAGACAAAATTATAAGACATTTAGAAAGCAAAAACTCTTAAATATATAAGTACACGAACAAGTGAAGCTTATTATGTAATACTCAGAAGTAGATATACATATGTCGTGTCATTTTGAAGCTTTTCTATCCTCTTTTTTAACGTAATGTACATTTATCAATGCATGGATCCACTTAAATCTAGATAGAACTGGTTTGAAATAATTAATTTTCTGTTATAAAATATTTACACGAGTATTTTTTTGTGTTTTTTCCGCATTAACAGTTATGGTGCAAATCATAACTTGATAAAAACATTTTTTAGCAAATATGATAATTCAATACTTTTTTGTATATATTGCAGAACGGTGAGCGATGGGACGTGAACAGTTGCAGAAGTTGTATGTGCGACTGGGGAAAAGTTAGATGCACAGAGCAAACGTGCCCAAAGAGTGTACCTTGTCCTTGGGGCTACAAGCTGAAGTATCTACCGGGGAAATGTTGTCCAGAATGCGTGGGAGGTAAGCAAAAGAATAAAACAAGATTTATAGCTGTAAAACATTTGTTGGGTCAAAAAGTGCTTTCCGTTTGTCAATACATGAATACATATGTGCATAAATTCTATACACTGGAGAAATTGCCAAGATGAAAAACTAATGTACAACATGGGGTGTTTTGAGACAGAAAGATCAAACGATTATTATGGATGATTTCTGCAAATATGTTTTATGATCACGATGTAGTCTGGCTTTGAATAAGCCTGTCAATGTGTTTTAAAAAGACGGCGAATCATGTGATGTTGATGATGATAATTTTATCTGTATAATGTCGAGCGGTTTCTGACCTCTTCCCATCTTTTTATATCGCATTTTCTGTCATGCAAAGTAGTAGACTAATATCCATCAGTCGGTGTGATTTCTTCAAATATATTCTTGAAAGTAAAACAAGTACAGAAAAACTATATTGGTTCATGCATGGGATATGTAGCAAACGGAGCACTTTTTCGCAAAGAAATTGCACTTCATCTGGAGTATTAACAGTTTTATGATAATATATTTTTGTTTGATTTGCAGAGGATGGAGTGTGCACAGTATTCGGAGATCCCCATTACCGAACTTTCGATGGTCGTGTTTTCAACTTCCAAGTAAGTTTTTACGAACTTTTATGCTTGTATATTTTTTGGAGAAAGATGAAAAATAGACACGCTAATGTTTGTCTCGACAACTCATATATTTTTCGGCGTCTTTGGCTGTGGATAATAATGGCAGTATGAAGAAAATGCATAAATAAAACATATTTCTTTTCTTGTGTATTTACAGGGTGCTTGCAAATATGTGTTGACTTCGGATTGTAAAGGGAAAACGTTTGCAGTGCGAGTCCGGAATGACGCACGGGAATCTCGAGCATTCTCTTGGACTCGGACTGTAACTCTGAAAGTTCGTGAAGGGCGAGTGACTCTGGGTCAGAAGATGAGAATAAAAGTGAATGGGAAAAGAGTTGCTCTTCCGTATAACCACGGAACTTTGAACATTACTCAAGACGGATACACGGCCACGGTGGAAACTGGCGTGGGAGTAAAATTATTATGGGATGGGGACAGTTTCCTTGAAGTTACTGTTCCACATGCTTTGAAAGGTCGACTGTGTGGACTGTGCGGAAACTTTAATGGGAACAAGACAGATGACTTTATGACAAGACGGGGAGGATCTGTGAATCATCCAAGTGCATTTGGACAAAGCTGGAGAGTAGGTGGCAAGAAAGCGTGCTCAAGGCCTGAAGAAGGTATACAGAGATATAAATTGAATGATAATAATCATAACAAGGCATAATCCAGTTTATTTTATTGCAAATGGGACCATTCCCATGAATGAGCCATAACAAGAAATTTACTAACGTGAGCATATTTTTTCATGATTCATCTAGTGAAAGGACCAGAACCCATGTGTAGGAGGAACTGGAGAGCAAGAGTGAAAGCAGAGAAGATGTGTGATGCTCTGCGAACTCCTGCTTATGAGCAAGGCGTATTTTCCGCGTGTCACAAAGCAGTTCCAATGGAGCGTTTCTTCAAGTAAGTATTAGTTATTCGGAATACATATACATATCTATTTCACACCATATCATCAACATGATCACCCTCCCACGCAAACGAAACGACTTTATCGATCAGCATAATTTACCCAAACTTTTGGACATGGTGTCAGCATGTTTATTTATTTGGTTTTTTTATTTTTTTATGTACAGATCGTGTACTTTTGACATGTGTGAATGTCCAGTGGGTCGTAAATGCCACTGTGAAGTATTTACAGCTTATGCAAGAGCCTGCGAGAGGTCCGGAATAGAACTGGGTGACTGGAGAGACAGGACGGGATGTTCACACAAAAAGAGATGGCGAAATTAAAGGAGGAAATGGTTCCATTTATAAAAAACTACGCAAACTTTACTGGTTTCAATAGGAAAGGTCTCCTTTTTATGATCAAAACAGAAACACCTCATTACTCACACTCAAATCATGTTTATGGAACGATCAGAATAGATGAAAGAAAAGAGAGAGAAGTTATAAGAATGTTTTTTAAAATGTTGGAACTGATTTAATATTACTATTTTAAGGATGCTTTAATCCGCAAATTGACCTGGTTTTTAAAGTGTTTATTACAAGTTACTTTAGTTTATATCTTAATCTTGCTACACTGCATGATTTTACGTGGCAAAAATGTTCAAAACTTTCTCATGTAAATAGTAACGCTGCGCTGTAAAGAATCAATTGTATTATATTTAGAGAAAATGAAGAAGTCGCCTGCCAGAAAGTATGAAAAAATTGACGGGTTTAAGATAGTTTATAGATAACCAAACCTCACATACTATTATTGTTTTATTTAATTTTTTGTTTTGCTCAATTTACCAATTTTGAGCAAAATTGTAGAATGCTTTTTATGTTTTGTATTGTTGGGAACAAACGTAATGCTTTTTTATTTTGCTTTCACTAAGTTTTATACTTGAAAAAATTAGCAATTTATATAATGTATTATTATCACAAGTTATAATTTACGTAGTTGTTAGTAGATAGATATTAGTATTTTTAAGGTTTGTAAATTACATTAAGTTTTTAGTGAAGACGAAGCAATGGTGGTAAAGCAAGTACCTAAAGTGTCAGATACTCATTCATGCTGATTTGATAGGGTATACTACAACAAGAACAAATAGAAAACAAGAACCTTTTTGCATGGCATTTATTAACGTTAGAAAACATTAAAATTAAGGATAATAATTAAAAGTAAAAAATTCGTTATATGTAATAAAAAGCCTTGTGACAAAAAAAATCTACAAACCAGCAATTCAAAATATTTTGCTAAAATGAAAGTCTGAATTTACTATATTGATTTTATGAGAATATGTACTTTTTTAAAGGTAGAAGCGTGGACTGGTTTTTTAAAGGATGGTTTATGATTATGGATTGGATTAAAATAGAAAAGTACTAAAAAACACTAAATTAGTAAAACTATGAGTTCATAAGGTTGGCGAATGTGTATATTAGAAGAACCTTTGTGAAAAACGTTCATTAATATTATAATAAGAAATATAATAAAAAGTAGGGAGGTAATTTATTATTGTTTTCCATGTGTGAAGTGTTCATAGTTAAAAGAGAAAGTCTTTTAAATGCTGGAATAATGCAGAGTACAGAGTTAATAAAAACGTTTAATGAAAAATTGACAATACATCGAAAGCAAAATTATGACAATACAATGTTGAAAGTTTCACAAATTAAATTGATCAAGTTCCTATTGAAATTAATGTTTAAGATTCAAAAATATATATAAATATGCAGCTAAATTGTAAATATATACCTAGTATATATCTTGCCAAAATGAATCCAATGACTTTCCTTTTAAAAAACGAGAACGATATTCGCTCTTCTTTTCTTCGTGTCGAAGTAGTTTACCTTTCTATAGATCCTTGATACTATAAAATATACACTCAACGATCTTTACTACAGATATTAGTTAAGTAAAGAAAATTAGGCTTTTTGCGTTATCTCTATTCGTTATATTGCCAATAATTTAATGATAAGTGCTTCAGAGAAAGAGTCATTTGACAAGCAATAAATATCCTAAATCTATATATTGTGACATTAATTATGTAAATCTCATGCAGTCCGGTAAAAAAAAGAGTTAGAAGAGGAATTTTAATGTAACCCAGTATTATCTTGTAATTAATTAATCTATATTATTATTTAGTGAACTTTTTGCCTATATGTAGATGTGGTGTAAAATATTACAATCAAGTTTTTAAGAAAAAATACAAGAGAAGTGAAAATTATTTCAATGAAATAAAATAACTTTGACAAACTATAAATTGAATATTCTGCCGTTTGTGATATGCGACTATTTTATTTTTCATATATTTTGCATACATACCTACCTGGATACCTGGTCGAAAAAAGAGCACACGATGCATACTGAAAGATGCGCAAATACAAATCAAGCATTATTCGAAAACTACATTTAATATTCGTTTATTCAAGGTAAAACAACAGTGATATGATATAATATACTTTTTTATTTTTCAAAGCTACATTTTAAACAATTCACATACTAGTAATGCGATATAAAGAGTTTCTAAAGTTTTTTCATAGGGATTATTTGTAACATTTTATTATAACACATTCAAGAGAAAGACGATGCGTTTTCACTTCTTTTCATTATCATCATGTTCATCAGAGTACCTTTGTTTTGTTTTCTTCTCAAAATTAAAAAAAATCTAAACCAACTCGTTCCCTTTTAATTTTTATTCATTTACAATAAATGAAGCTAATATTTTTAATTTTTGGTTAGCATATCATATACATCATACCAAACAAATAATGTTACATACTTTCATTCATACCCATTATTCTTACTGTCTATTTTGTATGGAGGATTTACAATGTTATCCTTTCAATTGGATTTCCAAAAGAGGAATGGTATTTTTCTCTTTGATACATTTTTACACATTTTTAAAATGTTTATGCAAAGCAGTATATAATTTTTGTTAGTTTTTTTTTCGTTTTAAGGTGTGTGGTGTAATTCTTCATAATGTTCATAACATAACTGTTTAAAACTAGGCATTTATATATATGTACATATATATTATTTTTTCTTTTGGTCAACCAACGAGTAAATATATATTATTCTGGTAAAACTTTTCTGAATAGTATATGTATTTATTTATACTCTCGTTAAATTTTACTGTATATTCTGTTTTTATAAATATATATCTTGAAAAATTACTCATGAATAGGATTTACCACAAGATCTAGGTATTTTGTATACATTTTTTAAACTGTTTGTATTTTTTGTGCATAAAAATTATCTTTCTATCGATAAGACAACAATGGTACGTAGTGTGCAGGTCTAGTCCAGTTAGGCTAACCCAATAAAAATGTTTTTCATATAATCTTACATTTTGTGGTACTTGTCAAGTTATGCTATGCACCAAGAAACAGTAACTCCTTTTTAATCATTCATACTCAATTTCAAATTCATACCTTGTGAGGAATGATGATAATAATATTTTAACTTAGCTTGTATAGAACTTAAAAATTCAAAGATTTTAACTTAGCAGCTTTTAATGTATTAAAAATCAGATATACATTTTGAATTTATTTGTTTGATTCTGTGAATCATGAAACTAAAACTACCAAAAAATTATAATGTATATAAATACAATGGTCCAACTTAATATTAACTAAGATAAATTGCTAAATTACTGTTAATGATTGACCTTATTTTGTTTAGAAACTATTAGTCAACAATAATTCAAAAAACAATATAACAAATTATCTAAAGTAACTGATTTTTAACATTACATGTATTCTCATTATCAAATGACACTGGTACTTGCAGAAAAAAAATCAAAAGGAACAAGTACTACAAACCCAGAAAAATATCTTTGTAATCTATTAATCTGTATATGCCCATCCTAAAATTGTCATTTAAACTAAAGTTATTTGCCTAATTCATCTACTATTTTCTTTTTCAAAGGATTCTTTAGGATTTTAGTATGTACATTTGAGATGATCCAGTAAATTAGTGTGTATGGTACTTGGGTAATTTAGGCTTTACGTTTCTTCTTGTTTGGTGGTTCGTCACTTTCATCGATAAGGGTGGCAACATTGTTCCATTTGACTGCGGCACCCTTCTTTAATGCTCCCTGCTAAAATAATGTAAGAAAACCATTTAGAAATTTTATAAGAAAATATACTGTAAATTAAGAGTCAAAATGTACATATGCCAAGCATACCTTCTTTGCTTTCTCAGAAGTCACATCCACGTTGAGTTTTCTGCCCACAGCTTTTTCTAAGACGACCTTGATCTCATCAACCGTCATCGTTTCAATTTCACTCTCCGACTTGCTACTGAAGATCTCCACGTTTTGTTTCATGAGGGTGAGGACAAGATCAGCGGTTCCGTCAGAGCAGGTTACCTGTGTCAATTAATTCATTGAATATTTTTATTTTACTACTGGAATGTTGCTTTGAATTTTTATCATTTTTAAAGCTATAAATAAATGAGTAATTTACCAAAAGACGGGGAATCTGTCGACAGTTTGGGCTCTTGTGCTTGGCTTCGCAGATGAACTCTTTGCTTTTCAATTCAACCTGCATAAAAAAGATAGGCTTATATTAATATTATACACTTTCCACTTTCATCCGCAAGTTCATGTTTTCCAGAAAAGTTGTGCTTAATGCATCACTCTTACCCTTTTTCCACACATTTTGTTGTTCACCAAGAAGGGACAGCCAAGATAAGTGATGTCACTTTTGTCCTTGAAGTGAATGACTTTTGCCACAGCATTAGCATTGGTAAACCTGAACTTGTTCTTGAAATCCACTTGCTTTTCATCCACTTCCTTGAACGTCATCGGGTTCGCTTTCGTAGCAGCATTCCTTTTTGGCGAAGTCCCTCCAGCCGCACTACCTGTTCCTGCAGCAGCGTCCTTCTTTTCCTGTTTCCCCTTTTTTGGAGCAGCTGCCTTACCTGCTGCCTTCCCTTTCGGAGTCCCTTTACCCTGGACGGTATCACTGCTGGAACTTTTGCGGGTAGCTCTTGGAGTAGCTGCGGCAGCCATTGCAGCAGCAGCTTTAGCGGCCGCGGCAGCTGCAGCCGCTGCGATTGCAGCAGCGCTAGACTTTGGAGTACCGCTTCTGGAGTCTGACCTTGGAGTTCCATTTTGTTTGCCTGCAGCACCCTTTGCCTTTGGTGTTTTTGGAGTGGCACTTTTAGCAGCAGCCGCAGTTGTGGCAGGAGCACCACTTGCCGCTGGCTTGGGTTTCGGCAGTTTCACCTTGGGTTGTTTGGCATCCCCTTCAGCTTTGCGTTTCTTGGCCACTGGGGGTGGCGGTGGGGGAAGCAAGTTAGTAGAAGGCAATCCATTGATTGGCGCAGGCGGTGGTGGTAAATTGGTCTTGGGCTTTGGAGCCCTAGGCTTTTTAGCTTTAGTGCTTGCAGCAGCTGCCACTGCGGGAAGAGATGCTGGAAGAGAAGGGAGGATGTCAGCCAATAGTTGATCCAGTGGAATTGTGGAACCACTTGGCTTTGCTTTCCCATCAGATGCGGGGCCAGTTTCTTTTCCAGAAGCTTCACGCTTGATTTTCTTGGCTAAGATTAGCTCTTTGCAATTCCGGATTCCATTCAGGAAAATTGGGAAAGCATCTTTGGGTGCACTACAATGCAAAAAAACCATATGCATACATTTAATAAGTTTTACGATTACTTTCTGCTTGAGCGAGAGAAAGCGTTTGCCTTCAGGTTCATTTTCATCATCTTGCCCCATTCTATCCCCAATACGGGAATAAAAATGTGTTTGTAATTTGTGAATACTGGTATACTACTTTGTGCAAAAAATATTTTCAATGTCAACCCTTTTCCTTTCATTCATTCATTTTATAGAGCCAGCTAATAATGAGCCGGTCGGGATGATGACGGGGAAAAGCATCTAGATCGACGGCAAATCAAGAGAGAGCGAGGCAAAATCCTCGACTCCACATGTACACACGAGTATACATCGATAGATGCAAGTAGTAGGGATTACGTTCATGTGATGATGGGCATACAGCATGGATACGAGGGAGAGGGTTGCAGACAGCATTCTATTATGCGTAACTAGATATTGCAAACTATTATGCACAGTAGTTCGTAAAATTACTGATTATAGCAATAAAAAAAGTTATACTAAAAAGTAATTAGTAATTAATGATGAACTGGTCGATTAAATCATATTTTAAAATCTTGGAAATACCAGAATTATAAATAGAAAAATTGCTTATTTTAAGGGAATTTTTACTTTAGGTGAATATCTAACTAAAATATACTAGCATGCAGTACTGTGTGGAACATACATATTTTTGATGCATTTCTATGAAGTTAATTCAATTGTGACAAATATGTAGAAAATTGACTTCATAATATCGAGTAATGAAAGAAAAACTACTTTAATTAAAAGTACTGCTTGCTCACCTTTCCTCCAACCATTCCAACAAAAGATCAACCCTGGCTTTGGAATCATTAGCCTGCGTTTTGATTTCCTTGTGCTTCTTGCTTGGTAAAATTTCAGAAGCGAGAAGTGGTGCCGTCAAGTCAAAATAATCCAGTGCCAGCAGCTTCACTCGGTTCTTCAAAACCGCTTTCTTCATATTCTTATCCATCTTTACTGATTCGTCTTCTTACAAACTTTCCGACAAAAAATGTCAACTTTTCCACTTTTTTTAGAATACCTAAATTAGGTCCAGACCAAAAATAAAAATACAACACAAATAAATTTTCACACTTAAATATTTTTCAGAAAATCATCAATGCAACCAATTCCACAAAAAAAATGCCTTTTTTATAAAATTCTCTTTTTTTGCTAAAATACACATACGTATAATTTTCAGTAGCTATTTTAATTTTTGCCCAGAAAAAAACTAAATCCTTCTCGCAAATTTATTTTTTCCTTTAAAATCACACATGTGCTCCTTAAGAACAATGTGGATAAAATTCTACTAGTAAATCTTCAATAGAACAATATTGTTTGTTGCAACTTGCAACTGGAATATGTGTGTGATTTGATAAATTCAATATAGAACTTTATAGCATTACTTTATACTACACACACTTCTTTTTTTCACAAGTAGAACTACTTGTTTCTCCTTATGAACCTTTAGCACAGCAGCTGCTGCTGTTGCTACCTTGTACCAAGTATGGCAAAATAAAGGCAACGCATATGGACCTTAACCATTACACACTTCACAGATACCAAATACACAAAATTCTTCTCCTTTACTTGCTATACACCAAAAAAATATTAATATTGATAGGAAGACTCAAATGAGCTTAAAAATAAGTAAACTATCTTCCATCAAATTTTTCTCACCTTTCTCTTCAAAATCTTGTGCCAAATTTTACACCTTCTTATTCGTAAAATCTCACTTTCTCTTTCTCTCCTTTTTCTGGACCCGATACTACAAAATAATTACCCTTTTTTAACAATTTTCTCAGAGAAATTTTAGAGAAATGTGATGTGAAAAGGCGCCAACAAGGATTCTGGCGCGTTGATTATTACTCATACAGAGTTTGACTGTGTAGAAAAAAATATCTACGTAGTGTTTTTAAAACAGTATAGCATAGCAGCACAGTACAAACTTACTCACTGCGTTCTACATTTTAGCCAACATGGCAATGTAATATAGTAAAATTGTAACGGCCGTGAGTAAGGGGAAAGACGCTTTTGGTTTATGGGAGTTTTGCTAGCAAGATACCCATTGTGAGCACGGGTGGTGGTAAAGTCAGAAAGTAGTCCGTGTACCTTGCTCATGTATAGATGAAAAACATTGAGACCTCTGCAAGAAAATGTACACGGGTGAGATTAGGATTGCTCAACTCTTTCTTTTCATTCTATTCTATTTAGTGAGAGGGGAACTTGTATTTTTATTGCGCATCAACATATCGTATCGTTCGTGTCTCTAGTTTGCTTGGTAGAGTGGCTTGGCTTGTGCACGTAACAAACGCTCTCTCTATACATTCCTGCTATACCAAAAAATTATACACGAGAATATCGCACTGATATACGAAGCTTATGCATTACATCCATATATACCTATTACACTATGAAGAGACCACCACTGCCATTACCACAAAATTCTCTAAACCGTTGCTCCTTATTTTTCTCTCTTGGTGCTGCTTCTGCTGCTTGAAAAAAACAGGCTATCTACAAACTATCTGTCCATTCCTCCGTGAGTGAGGAGAACGAGGAATATTAAAAAAGAGGTTAGGTATGCTTCTGGCACAAGTATTATTACTGCACTGTTACACGTATGCATACTGTATAAATCTCTCGTATGGCTGCTGTGTATCAAGTAATCTCAGCAAAGCATTTTTCAGGCATACCTTAAGAAAAAGCTTCATTCGTTCGTCGTATTTCGCATCATCTTGTTTACGACTCTTACACAGAACAATAGATGACTACAAACCACACCAAGCCAAAGTGGAGAAGTGGAGAGCAAATATAAAAGTAAAGGAGTGCACAAAGTACAAGTAAAGCATCGTCGTCATCGCTGTATAATAATATCTTATTCTGATTTTAGTGTCCGTCTGCGTTTTGCTGTTATGTTGTTGTACACGTATGCAATATGTATCCTTAATGCATCTCATCATAATAATGTAAATGCCTCAAACCTTTTCTCTTACCTTTGCTGTGGTATGCATCAGAGAGGCTCTCTGGTGGTTGGTAACTCTTCTTCTCTTGAGACTCTTAAACCAAAGTAGACTCACTTGTGTAGGTACGTAGGTATCACTCAAACTTAGAAGCTTCGCTTTTTGCCTGCAATCAGTCTCTCAGAAAAAGCAGTCATCATCATTCCAAACGCCTTCGTGAATGCGATACACAAAAAAGTGAATCACGAACGAAGGCAAAAGAGTATATTGTATTGAAATGCCCCAATTTTTCTCTTTCTGATTTGCATGTAATATGGTTAGAGAGAGGGTCTAAGCCTTTTCATTGCACTTAAGTTACCACACACCAACAAAATTATTTGTTTGATGTTCGAGCAAATCTGTGAAAAATACAAGATAGTCAAACTAACTTCAAGCTGGGATTTTATAATATACTGTTTTCTGTATGTCCCTCTTCACACTTTTGTGTTACACGAGTAACACGAGAGGAAACAATAGCTTGGTTATTAGAACGCTAAACAAGAGCTTTTATGTGTAGATATGCTGGGCTCTTATGAGCGTTACTATTGTCTGATATGATGCTTTGCAATGACCAAGCTAAAGCGTTTTATTTTTTTTCTCCTTTTTTATTACAAAGTCAAAGTAACAAGCTTATTAAGTTATGCTGATAGATGGTAACACAAGACAAGACAGTACATAACAATTTTTGAAAGGATGACGACGATGATGGTGGTGGGGATGTAAAAGCGGTAATAGTAATGGCAATCCTACACATCAAATTTTCAGTCCATTTATGTCTGTTTTACCAGCGCACCAGTTTTTCTTTGGCCACCAAGCAGTAAAACAGCTCTGCTTGGATATTTTTCCAAGTAATTTGCGCCATGCCAGTTTTTGTTGGGTTGCTATATGATTATATGGTGCAGTGTTGTGATATCTCTTGTTTTCGAATCATGTACCTTGTCGTCTTTCTTGATATGATGCGCTTGTATATCCTTCCGACTTGCGTGCATTTTTTTATGCTTCATACTTTACCAACGCTTACTTTACTTTTGCTGGGGGAAATATTGAATCTTGTAAGTCGAACTGAGAGATAATACTGTTGTTGTGTAACTAGCTTACTCCTGTCGATTCCGCTGTCGTTAAATCGTTAATAAGGAGAAGATACTGCACTAGTGCGTGCAGAATGCATATATAGTAAGACGATTTACAATGCGTGCGATGTAATTTGATTGACAGAATTGGTACACAAATATTATAGGATGCATGTATAAGTATTTATTTATAATCATAGCGCTGTGGAAATGCGGTAATTATTAATGTTAGATGATGAGTAGTTTGCGTTTTAATAGCTTACAAGCAAATTAGGAGGCAAGGTGTCATTTTTCATGTAGTAATAAAAAAAGGATGTCTTTAATTTATACAGATGAAGTTTATTTCTCAGATATTGCTTTACGTCTACTGCTAAAGATATTTTTATGTGTTAAAAAATATTATACGACGATAGTAATTGCAGCTCAGACGATTGGTCAATTGAAAACGTTGTTATCATGAAGTGATCATCATCATGCACCACAGAATTCGTGTAAAAAAAACAAACGTTTGTGATCTAACACTGCACTTGTCTTATGATTTTGTTTTTGTATAGCAAAATAGGTTATGAACTTGGCGTGTACTTGTTTACGCACAAACGCTGTTTAGTGTTTGGCACTTGGCAGGCAGCTGCTGTGCAACAATTGGTAGTTTGATAGTAGTACTGACATGGAATCAACAATGTAGTAATGTAATATGCTTACCATGCAGAAATGGGGTTATGGGTTAGATAATAGCAAACCAGCAAAAAAATGAACCAAACAAGTGAAGACGGACGTCTCTTTGCTCTTGGTTATTTTCTTAGGGCAATTATTTACGAATTGCTACAGCGAGGGAGAGAGGAAATGCCATTTTTTATACTGAATGTTAAAATGAGCTCGTATGATGCAGACAAACCATTGGTCAAGCTGCATTGCAATAAAAATGTAAGATAAAAATGGTTTATATAAATTGCATTTTGTTTTGTGCGAAAAAGAGAAAAAGTTCAATTCAATCGATAAAATTACGTTTTAAGTTTCATGTTGCTGAGAGCTTCTTTAGTTAGTGTCTTGGGATTTGAGGTGCGTTGAAGGGAATTAAAGTGTTTTCCTGACAATCACATTTGTAGACATAAAGAGAGATCGGATGTGTACGTTTAGAAGAGCTTGGGTCATTACTTCTTTTTCTTAAGACAAACACGTTATTTCCAGATATAACCATGCAAGCTGAGCCGATGACTGTTTATGGCTGACTCATGACTCATTGTCTTCGAGTAATGCTGTTTTGCCAAAGACTTGTAAATACAAGCAAACATTGAACTAACAAAGCATATTTATTTGAGCTGGGAGCTTAAATAAATGTGTGAAGCAAAATCAAGGGATCGAAATATTTCGGAATTTTCTATATCACTATCCACTTCCACCCTTGTGTTCTTACTATGCATACTGCTTGCTTGATATGGTATTTTGTTTGAAACTGAAGTAGAAACACAGTCATAAAGCTACTTGTTCGCATTTTGTTTAAACTGGTAGGCTCAACAAGTCCGTTCTCCACAATTGCATACTCCAAGTTGGTTTGAGCTAAACTGAATGATGATAACGAGATTCTTGATCTTTATCATATCATGAATGAAAGAGCAAGAAAAGGCGGTAGAAGTGTTGAAGATGACGCCTGTGCTGGAACTTGGCCGCGATAATAAATGTTTGTAAGGTGAGATAATGGTTTCATAATGATGGGCATGAAGGCATGCATGGAAAATTCAAGGTAGTTTGAAATGAAAATGAACAAGCTTTTAAATGACTGCTTGCTGCTATTGCACCATAGGTGGCTTTGCGCTGAAAACATGTGCAAAG
>JAQFXM010000693.1:0-43438 GCA_034693345.1 Entomobrya multifasciata | reverse complement strand
ATGTCGCATGTTCATGTCGACTCGCTCCATTCCAGTTTCATAGTAGATTCGTTGTAAAGGATTTCTTGGAAATTCCATGAATATGCATAATATAGTGTGTCCTAATCCTTGCAGAAAAGGATGGTGCGCAAACACTAACTGACTATGTTATAACTTTCTCATTATTACAAATGACGAACTTGTATAGTCGACTGTGTGTGCCGAAATATAGACTTGACATAAAAGTGTTACTTTCTTGAAGGTAAAAAACGATTTTAAGCTTTCAGCGTAGTAAATAGCTGACGAATGGAATCAAGACCGTGTAACCTTTGTATATTTAAGACCCAAGTAAGGCCATACTTTTTAGTACAATTCGACAGTATTTCCTGGCCATACATGCAGTTTTTAACATAGTAGAATAAGCAAACACGAATAATTTATAGTCCAAAAAAATACATATCTGACAACTAGCGATTCAGTTTACTGATTTAATTTAGATTTCAAATTACACCAGGAGATTTAAATTTGAGAGATTATGGAGGGTATTGTAAACGATTTATACTTTACCCTTTGCATTTTTGCCATACAAAGTAAGAAAGTATAATGTAAAACGAAACTTTTAATAAGATTCCTGCTCCTCGTTTATTCCAATTTAGGCTTTTCTTGTGCTCATACATTGAATAACATTTTAGTAACAAGATTAAGTAACATGAAGAATTTACACTAGCAATCATCAATAACAATTTAGGAAAAAAAATCATAACTAATTGAATCATTCTGACAAGGTATATTTAAAATTTACATGATGGCCATTATATCATGGCAAAGGAGAAATTATATAGTGCATTTATGTTGCTCGTTCAAAATTTTACCATTCATTCATCATTTGAGATTTTCCCATGATCTTTTATCATAGCAAAAGCTGTAGATTTTTGGTCGACGACGACAATATTTACATACACACAGAGGTTACAATGTAGAATTTTACCTGATTTATGTCGTTAAACTACATAGCTACATCCTAAATCAATATAATGAGGTTATAAAAGGTGATTATGAAATTAAATTTTCGTCTAAAAGAGATGAAAACACCACTACAACACCTCCCTATCTGTGAACAGATAGCAGATGTGTGGCCATTTAATTGATGAAGTCTGTAAACTATACTCTATAATATGCCATTAAATGAAAGCATCGGATAGACATATGAATTGTGAAACAATAGGAACAAATGCTGTATAGAAAGCAACCGCTGAACTAAGAAATAAAAGAGTTGGCAAATTGCTGAAAGATTCAGGTAGACAGAATAATTACTACCTGCCAGGAAAGTGGAGCTGAGAGTGTTTGGCCTGTAATAAAACGTCAGCAGCCCGTAAACTTTTCTGATTTCATCTAGGAAACAAGGGAAGAACAAATTCAAAGAAATTTTTATTACCTCCTGAAACTACAGCACCGCTGAGTAGACTGTGGCTGGTGAGGAATCAGTTGTAGTCGTAATGTATTTAAACTAAACCTTGTTGCTGGATTGAAATTGACATCATGTGTGAAGTTGGTAGAAACGGGTTCCCGTCATATCTTATTCCGCTTAATCATTATTATCCCACAATAGGGTAAACTAACAGAAAAACTTTAGACTTACTTCGTATAAATTTTGCTTGTGGTAATGATGAGCTACTGCGTATTGCATTGAATCAAACCTTTGCATACAAAAATTGGGATCATGAATCGTGATTCACCTTTGATGATGATGTTACTTAAAATATTCTGGGGTAATGTAAGTTTACTTGGCAGAGAAGGGTAGACTATCTGCAAGAACAAAATCTAGGATGCACACGGACTACGGACACTGTCTTTTTTATATTGTTGACAGATTTACATCATGTCACACATTTATAACTACAGCGAATGACTCAAAGTTTCACTGCATGAAAATTCATGGAAAGCATTTATGCAATTTTATTTGTTTGCGAAATCATTTTTAGTACATAAATCTCAATTTTCAAAAGTTCTTCAACCATGTCATCCAACAAAAATTTATTTACTGTCTACGTATTGGATTTGGGGAAAACTCAAAACAATTATTTACACGCATATCAAATCTCAAAATCATGTGAATAATATAACAATTTCCGTTTAAACTATTAACTTATAATGTTCTTAAGTTACTGTTTATGTGTTCATGACTCAAAATATTTCCTTTCTTCTGCTTCAACTAAGAATTTAGTACATTGATGATTATAATGAAAATACAAAGGTTTGACCAATTTGTTCATCTCCATAAAAAGAATGCCTTTTAGTAGTGACTTCGTAATTGGAAAGACGATATCATTGAAACGCTAAAAGAGATAAGGCTAAACAATTGTTGGTTGTTGATCTCAACATTTGTATACATTTTTCGTCTCAACATGTAAGTTTAAATTTTTTCCTTATGAAGTATTTTTTTACACAACAATAGGTATTTTTCCTGTAAATACTGTCAACATTATTTTTATTGTTTACCTGAAAAATAAAACCTACTCAGGTATTAAACATACAGTATTCCTCTTTGGATAAGAATATATCAACAAATACACATAACTAAACTTTCTCACATAATATATGCTTGTTGGAAACGATTTTCTATTATAGTTTTTTTACGCACTAAGAAAGTGGCAGAGGTCACGTTGATGGTACTGCATATTTAAAAGACCAATACATGTACATAATATTATTTATCAGTCACATGGCTGCGCAGTGTGAGTACACTTTTCTAATGAGATTACTTGGCATTTCCGAAAAATTTGGTATCAACCATTGACTCAAAAGCCTTAATCGGATTACAATGCACTCTTATGTATGTGCTATGAAACATTATTTTATAAAATTTATAGCAAAATATGGTACAGAGCAGACTTTGTTATCCTGATAACGATAACGTTTTCCAGATCCGTCAAATAAAAATAAGTTTACTGGAATGCTATATTACGAACAAAAATCTCCTGAGTGTATAAACTTTTTTTGTATTTTTTAATCTTTCGTTTGCATTTAATTTTTAAGTCTGAGTCCGGAAATTCAACTAGCAGTTATTAACTTCAGTTAGCATTAGCAATGCATTATTTATCTTCAATTTTTAAAAAAAACCCTTGTGAACTCGCATAATATATTCAATGCAAAAGCGCTATAATTCTATGATAAAAATTATGATGATCCTTGTTATACAACTACAACAATTTTGCTCGATAGCGAACAACCCGATTATTCAAGAAAGAGTTACATTTAGAAAAGAACACGAATACAATTTTATTTATCGGTAGGCTTATTTTTACACCAGTTTATCGATTGCAAGCTTAAATTAAGCGGACTAATTATTTATCTGGAGATTGAATATCATTAATTTACATTTGGCTGGTCATTGACAGTTGAAGTTGTAAAGAGAAAGTTGGAAGCTCATCTCTTCTATTTTTTCTGCGTTGTTCAGCTGAGGTGGAAATCTAATGAGCTCTCAGTAAAAAGTATTAAGCTACATTTACCTAACACGTAATACTCATTTAACTTGGGCTTTTCTCTAAAAAAGTTAAAACAAAGAATCCTCAAACAGACTATAATGGATTTAGAAGTTAATCCTTTATCGAAAACGTATACTAAAATAACCTTATTCAACTATATTTTAGAGGCACATTTAATAGTAAACCATCAATATGTTTTTATGCACAAAAGCATTATGAACCGTCTATATAAGGTACTTACAACATTTCCCATAACTTTTAATCTAACACTCCATTTATCATTTATTCTTTTGTTTGGAAAGAACTTGAAGGCAAGGGAAGTCCTAAACTCAATATTGAATTCTCAGGGGGAAAGTGATGAAGAGAATCGAGTTCTACACTGGCTTTTGTTCAATTCAAGTAAACACGTCGTTTGTCCCATAACTGTGGTGGTGGCAGTCATACAATGACCATGAGCTCATCTTTAACATCAAGTTCCACAGGAGGTGGAAGTGAAAGCAAGAGAGAATAACTAACGTAAAGTAAATTCCTGTGCTACTTTTACAAAATGATCATGGCTAAATATGATCATTGAATTACCAAATAACAGAGTACTATATTTTCTCGCTTTCTCTCCTATTTTGTCCCTCCTGCTATACAACAGAAAGAGAATTTAGCGCACTTCCTGGAAATAACAAATACCTAATTTTCCTTTCATTGTCTGAGTTATGATGCCTGGTAAGAGCACTGATGAATTCGATCACAATGATCACGTCATTTACTTTACTCTATACTCATATATATGAATTACTTTTCTTTCGTACTAGCATTTAGTGAAAGAAAATTAGTCTATCAATGTTAATGAATAATGAAATTTTATAAAAGAATCAAAGCAGTCCAATTGTGAAAGCCATCGTAGCAGAAGTATTCATGCTATACATAGTAGTACCATAAATTCAGGCAAGGGTACTAATGAAAGTTATATTTGCAATAACCATCAGTAATAATTTTTTGGTATTTAGAAAAGTGATGCCGTATACTGAAAGATAGAAACACTCAGTATTAATTTTTTTCTGCTATTTTGAACACAAATTTTTCTTGACTTTGACTTTTTTACTTCACTTTTTCATTCAGTTTCATTTTAGCAGTCAACGTTTTATTTTATTTTTACTATTCAAAAATTCCAACTTTTTTAGATTCTAAAGAAATAAAAGCTTTCTCCCAGCTAATTTCTTTAATATATGTAATGTATTATCTTGAATCAATGCGATACGTCAGTCCCTTGGCTAATTATTAGTCGGGATTGGTAAGTATCGTCAAGATATAGAAATACAAAATCAAGTTTGTATAAGTTTATCTTCTCGTGAACTTCCCCTTCCTCACTTTGTGTCCAACAATGTATCAAGGAGATTGTATGAAAAATTATACATAGATAGTAGGAAGCTTCTTATGGAAAATTAATTTTATCTGAAAATATATTTACAACAACCTAGTCCTTATCAGTATCTTGTTCAATGTACAGTCCACCAAATTACAAGAGATATGGTCAAATAGTGAAAAATCACCATCAACACCATTCAATCAGTTATTTAACTGCCTTGCCTGCACTACGTTTACCTCATATATGCAGACCGTAAAAAAGCTAATGATAAAAGATTCAGGTAGTAGTAGAGTACAAAGCTGATATCTTCATTTGCTCGTACACGGCCTGAATCCTATTTGAATTTAAATTAGAAATTGAGGATTAAGTATTCCAGTTTTTTCAATTTCGAAGTTCCTCAAATAGCACTATGTCGTTCATATGCAAATCTCTAACTTCATAGCTGCTAGCAAACGAAATTGGAAAGAATTCACTTCAAAAGCTTTTTGCAAAAGCTTATAATATGTACATGTATACGTCTACGCAAAGATAATAGTATGTTCCATGCATTATCCTGTTTTATATCAAACTATTCAACATTATAGTGTCCTATTATCCTTTGTTCGAAACGAGGAAAGACATTTTATTTGCCTCCAGGAATACATAAGTGAATATATTTTATGGTTTTTGCTAGTGCAACCACATCCAATTCTACATCTCTGCGAATATGCGGAATTTTCACGAAATTGGGTTCCCAGTTCCACCGACGTCTGTTCCTGTATGGATAATAGGCTTACTTTCTTCCAACCAATACATTCACAATGCAGTAACCATTTACATTATTTAACCCTTGTATGTCTATTAGTATTTTTCTTCTATAAAGAATCTACAATACTTTGTATGGTAATCAAAATGCCTTGAGTAGCTATTGCATATTGGGTACAGGATGAGATTTTAGGCTGGAATCCAATTCGAAATGTTGAAAAACGTTCTCCGTGAAAAGGTAAGGACGCAATAACGTCGTTCCTTATGACCGGAAATCACAGTATAACTTTGCTCTGTAAATAGTCAGAGATTGGATAGAGAATCTCTATTAGAGATTTTCTTTTGCGATGAGATTTTTTTCCACAGGCCATAGGCCTACTAAAGTCGCCTAACAAAGAACTTCCTTTTATACACAGTTATAGAGTCATAGATAACCAAATATGTACATGTTTTTGCACTAGTTATATTAATATTTATCATGACCATGCTAAATTCTTTTACCTATGGTAAATTTGAAACGTGAGTTGTATCTACAAAGATTTTTCATTTTGTTTCCAATTTGATTTGTATTCAAGGATGGATGACGCAGCGGATACATGCCGACGTATCTAGCTGCTTACTTCAGAGATAAACTAAAATACAATACATAATACATATACATGATGCAGTTAGTACTTAGTACTACTTTTTACTTTTTGCTAACTTGTCATGTAGGTGGGATAAACGTGCTTGTTGGATGTACTTCAGATTCAGAGTTCTTGGAGTTGATAGTGCTTCATACATCATATTTTTTTCATTCTCCATACAACCTCTTAGCCCAGACAATTGAGAATAGAGAAAAAGAGGAAAATGGAATGAGTGTGTGTTATCGACTCGAGTTCTCGGAACTCGGGTATTATTAGATGAAACATCCAGACCAGACCAGGAGGGCACAAGGAAACGCCAAAAAATAATAAGAATGTGGTTGAGTGAGAAAGTTGGTAGGAAATGCGGGAGTTCGAGAAGAGCTGACGACAACGGCGAAAATTGGAATAAAAGCTCAAGTAGAAAGCTACACAATTTATCTTGAAGCTATGAAGCAGGGTAACTTGTAATATGAACTGGCGCTGCTGTTGGTTTCTCACACTCAAACTTAAAAAGCCTATTATTGTGGCTTTGAAACATTCTTTTATACAGATACAGACTACAGACGGACTAATATAGAGTAAATCATGTAAGATTTTATTTTCATAATGCTGCCGGTTCCTGTTATCTCATTTCTGTGCACTGACTGTGAGAAAGCACGGAAAGCAAAGTAAGTGCTAAGAGAGTGGAGGCAGTGGAGCTATAGAGCCTGGAGTAGAATTTCTACGATAAGGGAATAAATGCATAGTGACAAAAGTGTAAATGCCTGCAGTATCGTAATAATAATGCCGCCATTTCCGAGAAACTTTTTCATGTTCATCTTTTATTTTAGGCGAGAGAGAAAATGGGAATAGAAATAAAAGATACACTAGTTGATTTCGCTCATCTTTAGGTTTCCAACTGCTATGTCATGTCCCGTTGCTTTTTCCTTTGTCTGGAAAGTATTTTACTGAGAAAACTGAAAGTATCTCAAGTGAGTATAAATAGAAGCTTATTTTAGTGAGATCATGTACAAAATGGAAATGGAATGTTAGCTTCTTTCTCCAGGTTCATTTAACAAATAAATGGTACTATTGGATAAATGTATTCTGTATTGCTGTCATTAAAATGGTAAAATAAACTCTAAATAGTTATATATATAGTACTAAATATTAATGGGATCTAGTGAACAAATGTTCTTTGTAGGTAAACAGATATTTAGTATTTAGTATACTTGCGGTATTAAGTACTTCAAAAGATTATATTATGGGTAATAATTTTTCGCAGCCTAATAGCAACAAATCCTCACTACAGTTCTTCGAATGCTGAAAAACGAATTTTTCCATTAGAACTAAGCATAAAAGTACATTTTCTTTGATCCTTGAACTTTTTGACATTCAAATAAATATTCTGATCAATATCAGAATCTAGTACAAACTGGAATTGCTACAAGTTTTTGTTTTGATGATGTGATATCAAAGTCACGTGTAAAAAATGGAGAAAATACCAGGTTCACGTTTACGAGAAAAATAAGCTTAGAAGGTTGAAATATATGCTACACTTAATAATTTGTGTGTTATACGTAGTAGTAAATAATATGTAATATAATTATTACAAATTTAGAAAGAAAACTCTGACAAAGACCTTGTTTGGCTTCAACCCAACTTGTTAAATATTGTTTTTGTTCATGAAAAACATTAGTCAAAATTGTGCATAGACAATCAGATCGAATTTACTAGCGACGAAACAGTCATATTCAATCCAATAAACATCATAACATAACATTAACATTGCCCCTTTTAATAAAACCCTCTTCAACCAAATTCGCTGAAACCAATATACTGCATTAATAAGCTGTCACTGGAAAATCCGCAAATAAGTGGGAATGGATTTTTTTATTTCCAGAATCATTAGTCATTCATTTGTATACAGCTGTATTAGAAACTAAGTTGGGAATAGAATAACTATGTACAAATGTACATGCTTTTTGCGGGTAGACGTATACATGTAAAGTGAAAACACATTTTGAGAGACAGCGTGGCAGCCGTGGTGAAAAGAAAGAAACAAGGAGAAGAGAGAAGAGGGGAAAAACTTGAGAGAGTCGAACTGATTGTAGATTTCATGGAACCACTAACTCTGTGTAGTGGTGACGTAAGGGACATGATTCTGAGTAAAGACATTTCTAGAGGGACCACTATCTCGAATCTCAACACGACACTACAACTAAATTAGTAAAGTTGAAATGCTTCATTATTATAAAGAAAATATATGCTGACTACAGCAAATTTCGTCGTGTGAGTTTAAATAGACAGATAAGTTTGAGTTTACACTTAAAACATGTGTATGGATGTATGTAGTGTTTAGTATGTTATGAAGAATATTTAGCACACATATATATGTAACTTAAGTATAATAGATGCTGTCTTGATAATGGTTTAATATTTTCGAAAATCCACGCTTAAGTTCTTTGTTGGTGGTTGTAATCCAGTTCTGGTTGGAGTAGGCTTGTTGAAATAAAAATAAAAATAAATTAGCACATTCAATTTACTGAATCTGCTGACACTATTTTTATGTTTACTAAAGAGTAAAACTATTTAGGGGAACTCGAACTGTGTACTTGGCTGGTCTGATAAGCTAAATTTGTGGAAAGCAATAATACAATGCAAAAGCAACACAAACACAAGACATTAAAAATTTACGAGTGCAGCTTTTATTTGTCTATTTTCATGTTTTTCTAACTGTCGACACAAGCAGACACATGTACATAATGCGGATATATTTTATGAGTTTCTTTGAACTTCTATGCATAAAAAATAGATTAGCAAAATATGTGGCGAAAAGCACAATACATCTTATCTACCTAATACTACGACTGACTATTCCTGTTTTCCGTCACGATACTACGAAGAGAACTGCCTATTGACCTTCCATAATTCGTAGAATCACTTTCCCTGGTTTTCTCAGTTATTTGCGGATATTCGCAAACCAGGCATTTCTATTCATCATTCGTCTCGTTGTTTTTGCATGGGAAAGTGCTACACAACCTAGTTTTAGTCTATAATTTTGTAAAGTGTAAGCAATTTTCGCATATTACGCTCCATTTTTATGCGCTTCTTCATGGCCAGTGTAGTCATCAACTGAGTCCTGTTTTCGGAATTAAGCTATAAATAGATTTGTATTCTCTAAGATGTATTAAGCAGACTTGTTTCAGGATTTATTTGATGGAGCTGTGTTCATTATAGTGCGTTGCGCACTATTTTAATTTTAAACTTGCTTGTATTTGCAGAAAAAACTAATACACTAAGTAACCTCTTGAGACTTATGCATGCTTATAGACATGTCCTTCTGTCTGTATACAGCCTGTATACGTATGATATACATATAATAGCATACTAATTTGGAACACAAAACTATTCCAACATTTTTTTGCTTGACACTTGACAAAAAGAGTAACATATTTTACACCTCTACGAGTCTCCTTTAATGACTTAACGCACCCCTTTCTCAACATATTATTGTAAGCATGTTTTTTTTTCGCAAAATTCTGACTAAAATCGTATATCATTCATCATTAGCGTTTTAGAAATTTAGTCATGTTGTGCTAGTGTGATCGCAAAAATGGCATAAGCATGACGTATTTTATGCTGTCGTAGGGCTTCAATATATGAAAGTTGTATTGTAATATAGAAATAGTAGGTGGTGGTGGGTGCATTCTGGATTACTTCCAAATTTACGATCAGTCAAAAACGACAGGAACAGGAGAACTAACAAAGAAACAAGAGCTTAATGCTTCCTTTCTATTCAACCAATAACATGAAGCATAAAAATCATTTTTCATTTTCCCTACCTTCAGCTGTCAGTAGCATGGGTAAAAAAATAACGTGCCTTGCATGAATTGGGTATGCCAATACCGAGAAAAGAAGAAAAAGTTGAAACCCCATACGTGCAATCATGCTCACACCCATTGACAGTTCAGTTCGGCACTGCTACCTGTTATTATTAGCAAGCCAATTTATAAAAAATAGGCATATTATATACAGAGATACTTTTACAATACATGATGTTGCATATAGACACGAAACAGGATATGGAATCTCAATATATTTATTTATTATTTTAACCAGGGTATTTACAGGAAGTTGTACAACAACATTAACATAGAACTTGGTGATGGTGATGCTTGAGTTCGTAAAAATATAAATATAATACGTGAATCCAATATTATTGAAATTTTTATTATAAGGATGGAATATATTATGAAATGTATTATTCTGAAGCATTAAAAAACTTTGTATGACACCCACAAAAAGTTCGAAAAAATGGAAAATTCGCAGTTCGTGCAATTGAAAAGGTACTACTTTCCATTTACTACAAAGCAAGCTGTTGTAATTCCGTCCAGAGTCTTTACCGAGAATCATGTTTAAGGACATAAGTATATATGGAAAGCATATGGTGGAACTGTGAAAACTTTTATAAGTACAAAATATTTAAATAACTACGTGGGTAGGTTGACTATTTTTCGGAGGGATGTCTTTGGTGATGGTAATGGCAATGGGATTGGCAGATGAGTAATTGAGCACCTACTTTTCACGTGTTTCATGTAAATTATGGAAGCGCTCACAAATGTCAGATCAATTTATTACAAGAAAAATACCGGGTGGCCAGAGTTCCTTGAACTGATTCTAAATCAAACAGTTTCATTCCCTTTCAATTATTATAAACCATTTCAGCATTTCTTTTATAGAAAAGAGTAATAGTGTAGTAAGGAGTGCGGAGAGGCTTATCAGATATTCCAGCTAAATCATGAGAACCGCAGCATTTGTTCCCTGTCTTGGAAAAATACGAACTTTTGTGTTTGTAAAGGAATTTTTAAGCAACACTTTTAATGAAGTAGTGTATGTACAATGTACATATATTCTGTGTACTTGTACCTTGTACTTACCTTATTTTCTCCATCTCCATACAAATTTCATACTATGCATAGCGTGTGCATGCATTCCAAGTATGTCTCCCCTTTTCAGTCGTTTACATACACCAGACTATATATACCCATGTAACATTAAAACTGACTTCCTGCCGACTGCCATTTCTCAGGAAAAAGTCGCCAAGCAGTCTGGGATGTCTCATTGTTGCATTTTAACGAGAAGCCAAAGCCAACCATGTGAGACCAGCCCGCAGCAGGCAGGCTGTTTGGACAAGTTTTTTATGTTTTCGTGGTATGTAAAAAGTGTGAAGAGGTCTTATTATCACTGAATCAAGTATATAAGTGAAATTCTTGCCTGGTACAATACATTGCAATGTAAATAAACTTTTAGTTGTGATGCATCACCGTCATGAATCATGAAAAGTGTAACAAAAGACTGAAAAGTAGTTTCGGGAAACCGGGGAATGGCAGAAGGATGCCAACTGCTTTAGATTCAAGTGTGTTGCATATAAAACATTTTGCTATTTTGCACACTACATGATTTTCTCAAGTTTCCCAGTAACTTTATTTCATTGTTACATACTTTCTAAGTTGAACAACAGCAGCAGCTTCTTTTTGTAGAGAGTTTCTCCATTCATAGCTTTCTGAAGAAGGCTTGCTGAGGTAGTTCTAAGGAAATCCGGGCTGCTACATACGTGGTCAAAAACTGAAAAGGAAAAAAGGGGACTACTTGTCTTTAATTCCACCAAATGTTGTTTTCATGTCATGTTTGGATAACTGGAAAGGTAGATGTAGACAAGCAGACTAGACTAGAAAATAGAATTTACTTGACGATTTTCCAGAATTGTGTTTTGGGGAAATAGCTAAAAAGAGAGAAAAATAGCATTTAATATAAAGCTAAAATTGTTCAAAATTCGTTGAATTAGGAAGAATGGCTGGTTTAGGTAGAACAAAAAAAGCATATTTCGGAACTGGATGCATGAAAAAAAAACACGTGTATTCCTAAGATCCTAAGCATGATCATTGCAGACAATTTTAGTGATGGATGAAACACTTTTGGCTATTACAAGATATGTTTACTTTACTTACTACTTACTACAATACAATTTATTTGTTTTTGTATAAAATGAAGCATTGTCAAATTCATGATTGCATTTCTTAAATACTTTCATAAGTTGGGGGTTTTCCATTGTACAAGAATTTATTGATGCGTTGTTGTATGATACTTGATACTTCATGAATGCACCAATATCGTAAGTAATTATGAGTCAGGCATAGTTAAATCATCAACAATTTTTATTAATAGTGAGGAACTGTCAACAAGGTCATAAATCTAACTATGTTTTGCATCAATTAATTTTCATAACAGATAATATGAATGTAATGAACACATTATTAATAGATAGTTATGATGGATTAACTGCAAGATGAAGTTCTGAGTCATCGTCAGTATTCAGTACTATAACCTTTACTTAACTTACAATTATTACAATCAAACTGCCACATACTAGCAGATAAATTCGTACTTGTTAGTAAATCGTAAATATTTTCTGGACTCTTTGACTTCAAACGTTGAACCTAGTAAACCCATGAACTATATTACGCCATAAAATATAATTATAGGTGAGTTGAAATGTTAATAATTTCTTACATTTTATGTGTCATTTGCTCAAAAAGCTTTGCAATTAAAATGCACATTGAAAATCCACATCAGTTTAGACTTTAGACTATGCTCTAGCATCAAAACTGGCAAGACTTAATAAAAGGATCTTTGCTTTGTTGAGCTTTTTTTTAATACATAGAATCAACTAACTTCTTGTGTAAAAGATTTTCATGATTATAAATGCTTCAATGTGCCCCAGTGTAAGAAATATGCCAACATTTTCCCTGAATTAGCTTTCTTTTCTTAAACAACCTTTAAAGTTTGAACCTGAAAGGTATATAAAGAAAAAGGTATTTGTATCTTCTGAGGATGAATGATTGTGTGATAAGTGATAACGATATTGCACTTCTACGGGCCTATTTAAAGATAATATAACAGAGACAATACTTGAAAGGTGAAAGTTCTATTCAATTGGCAAAATTTACGTTGTAATTTCCAAGATTCCAAGAATACTTGCATAAATAGATGTTTATTGCGAAACCAACGATGGCTCTAATGAAAAGCTGCGTATTCTAATGCAGACTTAATACTAAATTGAGTACCCATTTTTTACTATAGGCATGCATGCTAGATGTAGATGAGATGCCATCGAAATTTTATGACCAATAGAACTACAACGGAATAGACATGAATGATACATGAGTTTGAGTTTCATATAGAAATCTATCTACAAAGAAAATGCAAAATATTACTTTGAAGTATCTTGCAAGTATGCATAGTAGTTAATTTTACTCGGAATTTGCAGCGGTATGAACATGAGATAAAAAGAAACATTTCCAGTGTACTACGAAACGATGGAAGACAGAATAGAAAAGGAAACCTTTCTTTCGCGAGAACTACAAATTCCAACTATTTACACTTTACACTAAGAAACTATTGCTTGTGTTGTTAGCTTTTAATGTGCGTTTCCCCTTTTGTTTCTTTTAGTCTTTCATATTACATGGGCTTATGTCATCTCTATTAGTGAAAAAAGGTTCTACGAAAGATAAAATATCACATATTTTCATTCCAACTCATTAAAATTAATACGCATGTAATTTTCCGAAGCTTCTTGACATTTGGCATGACTTATTCATATATTAGTCAATATCTTTACGTTGAAGTAGAAACAAGTTCACCTAATTCCTTTGCTGACGCTTCACCTCTTCTTTAAAATGCAATATCATGCCACTTGATGTTAAAAATTGGTAATCGAATACAAAACTGAAGTCATGGCCAAGATAAGAGTATGAGTTTGGATATAATACAATTTGATTTATTTGTTTTGCATAATAAAACTGTATAAATAACAAAATAAGTACACGAAAATACACCATTTTTATAGATTTTTAGATTTAAGAATTTTAAGATTATGGTTTTGGTCTCGTACACTGTTCTGCTGATTGATAAAACGATTGTCATGTTTAGAAATTAAATAGCCTAATTTAGTATTTCCTAAAAGAATAACAAAAACTAACAAAAACTTTGCAAAGAGATCTGAATTAAGAGTATTCATAAGCGTATCAATTAATGAACATTTTTCCTGTTAATTACATCGAAACCGATCGATGAATATATAGAATTATTTCCTTTGGAAGGGCCTCAATAAAGCAGCGAAGGGTTTTCGGTCCTTACGTTTCTCCGACTTAATTGAATCATTAAGACACTGCAGCTCGGCATCGCCATACTTCTCATAGAAAATATGGGGATATTCACCCTTGAACTGTAGAATGAAAAACATTTATAAAACAAACGCCAATAACCTTAATAAAAACGGGAAAAATATGTAATGTATCCATTACTGATCTATACTAACCTCTAACAACTTCTTTCTTCTGAATTCGTCATCGATCTTTGGATCATTAATATAAAAGTCAAGTAAGCTTCGCAGTGATTGTGACGTTCCTCCTCCACCTAAAAGTCTTTGATCCTCATATTCATCCATGCTTATACGACTGCAGTACTGCAGTTGAACATTTTGGTTTTCCTTGTCTTCAAAGCTCTGTTTCTTCAGTTTAGATTTACTCTTGTGTTGCCTTAAGGTTGATGAGGATGAATTCCCATTATGAGTGCCCTTGTAAGAAACGGTTGGAGGAGGGGTCGGCTCCTTCACTGGGACCTGTTATGACATGAGCGCAAAATTTTGCTGTTTAACTGTACATAAAAATACAGCTTATTTTATGTAACAATCAAAGAAACATTTTTACCTTTGTTATTTGCTCCTCTGATATTATTTCTTCAACCTGACGGACCAATTCTTCTTCGTCTGATATAGCAAATATGTCTGCGTCATTGTCAACCATAAAAGTAACGATTCGGAGAGCTAATAATTCATCAAACTCGGCTGTATCTGCTGAATTTAGTATCGTCTTGAAGAAAGTATTTATTATCTAGAATCAATAGTTATTTTTTAGAATAAAGTACAATTCAAAATTTCGTCATATTGTCTAAGCTTGTAGTGAATATTTCTATTACCAATGCCCTGGTTGAAATCGCAACATCCAACATCAATTTCTCATTTCTGGCAGCTTTCGACATAAACCGAAGTAAAAGTTGCAAATGCTTTCTGAGTGGAGGTGGTAACAACAATGTCAGAAGTCTAAATGCGGCAACAGCCATACGTTTTCCTTCGGGTGTCATCAAACCTACAAAAAATTTCATAATTATTTTACCTACTTTTCACATAACGAAAATCAAACTAGGATAAAAGATGCTATGCCGAGTTTTCTGAAACATGAGCATAACAAGCGTAATTTGATTTATGCCATTTAAGATCATGCATGAAATATATGAAATAGCAAACATTAAAAAACATTAGATTAGACTAATCATAATCATGTCACAAGAAAACACAGCATGCAACATTTAACACATTATACACAAACAATCTTCCTAAACAAACTCTCCAGATACAGATTTTTTACAAACAAAAACACAGAACAAAGCAATTTACCCGGCACACACGCATCAGCCCCATAATAATAATCCAATGTCCTTCGTGCACTCTTACTAGGAGATTTTGCATATTCAGCAGCAATACCTTGAGGATTTCTTCCAACAAATCTACTCATTCCTGGAACATAAGGACTCCTGTCACGAGTTGCGTCACTGAGATTAACAGATGAGTGACTCCGATTTGGTAACGTCCTATGAAAACTGTTGTCAGAAGATCCAAACGACTCCGATGGATTCGAGTAATTATAGAACGAATGATTAGTTGGGGTTTGGTTTCCAACGACCATTCCAGATTTAAGTACTCTTGTGTACTTAGGATGATAAATCATGTCAGACGCAGAGAGCTCCAGGTTAGGATTTTCATATACAAATCGAGGAGGAGTTGTCATCGGTCCCACGGGTACATTTTGAGGCTTTCTTGGCAAAGTACAAAATGTACTTTTCAGTTCTGTCTCTGACACCACTCGTGTTACAGGGCTCTCGCCACCGGTGAAAGCCGTTTCAAAGAAAAAAGGGTTTCTGTATTTGTCAGCATTAAAAGATTTTGCAGACATTGGCTGAGGAACTGCTTTCATAACTGAATCGTCCATTGGATTCAATGACACGTTCTCTCCCCCAGCTTGGGACATCGCAATGGGAAGGATACGCTTAGGCTGAATTCTTGAAGCAATACCCCTTCCACGACGAGCCACGTCCCTGAGAGCTGATGGGGTGAGGATATCCATGATGAGATTCTCAACGGAATCGGATGCGTTGAACGGGTATTGCTCCTCTGATGTAATACTACTGGCTTGTGGCGTTCTACTCCCTGCTGCAGTTGTAAAAGGCAAATTCAACTGGTGGCATAGCCTTGAACGGGACGCAGACGTAGTTTTTGAAGAGTACAATCTTGCATTAAAGTCAAACAGCTCAGCTCGTATGAATGTGGTTATGAATGCATCATAAAGTTCAAACGTGAGAAGAGGGCGTCTACTAAAGGCCGAGCCAAAGTAGTCTGTGATTAATTTGTAAACATCATTTTCAAAACCGGGATAGTTCACGTGGCACAATGTAGGATTGTCATTGCTTCGGCTGTTTGGCCCTGATGATATAAAACATAGTATCCGTTTGTCAAACAAATTGTGTTTTGGTGTTATGATTATGATGACATGAAGTTTACTTAATAAAATGGCTTACAGTTAGCAAGAGTTTTCATGGCTGTTAAAAGCCAGGATGGCACATTTTCGGCGGGATCTGGAACAACAACAACTCCGTAGCTCTCAGTCCTCGTAAGATTATGGCGAATGTAATCTCCCCTTATATCGACATTAGTAAATGCCTGAAATGCCTCACATCCAATTATTTGAACAAATCTACAATACACAGAGATATGAAAAAGTTTGTTTTTAACCATAAGTAATGTGTCAGTATAAGTTCCAAAAGTTGTTAGCTTTATGCACATCTTTACCTGTGCACAAATACATCTCTCCAAATAAGATGAATCTGCTCCTGAGGTAAGGGATTTATGACAACATTGTACTTCAACGATGATGATGACGTCGGCTGTTCTTTAGGCAAGGAAAGTCTTGTTCGAGAAGCAGGAGATTTTTTAAGAACTCTGGAATTTTTCATCGTTCCATTATTGTCAGATGTGTACCCTGAGAGTCTGGTGAAAAGATACAATGAAACAATGTTTTCTATTAAGAACACCTTCAACTCTTCAACAATGATACGATAGTGAAATATGATTTCTTTAGGCCAGTTAAAAGTTTACCTGTACAATGATCCATTATCCTTAAAATCGGTTTCCTTTATGACAGGAGACATTCTAATATTATCCTCAGCGTAAGAAGCTCGGGTGGAAACTGGCACAAAAATTCCAGATTTGAAAAACTTCTGGAGAAGCTGTAAAGTTTGTTTCCTTGAGATGTCCCGTTCGAAACGCTCCTGAAGCTGTTTATGAAACCAAGTAATTGCATCTTGAGCTACAAAGCTATCTTCGTAAGATTTCCAGTAACTGCGACGCTTTCCCAATGGCACACCTGTTCGGAATATGGCAACTGCCTCCAGCCACTGAATAAAAAGAGCCATTTCAACCATAAAATTCAGATAAATTCAATTATTGCTACTGAACTGACAATTCAACAGAATCTAATACCAAATAATAACTTTAAATTGAATATCTAGCAAGCTTTTAAAATACTCTGAAAAACATGATCAGAGAACATACCAGTTTGGTGGCTCTGTAAGGCTCCCTTAAACTAGTTGACCTTGAAATGTTTGGTCGCATCATCTTAATGCATACAACAATTATACTTTATAAATAGTTATGTCAAATGTGACATTTGTATCCTTTACTTTCGAATCCAATACACTAAACTCAAATGCACTTTACATACATTCCACTGATTCATGACATGGCCACATGACCAAAAGTGACAAAAAATATGGTGAAGAGTGCAACTCTTTCCAAGACAAGACAGCTTACTAAATTATTCCACTTTTCCAAAGATTCTTTTGTCTCCGAAATCAACAAAAAAAACTTGCTCCCGGATTCCTAAAGACGTCACTTCAATTCACTTACTCTTGGTACAGGTGCTTGTATGAATCTTGTCTGGTTGTTTACGTGCCAGACAAGATGAGTAGAGCAAGTAGACCTACAAGCTTTTAGCTTTTACACAAACAAGACTCTCTGATTTTTAGCTGTTTACATACATACATTGATCGACCGTTACCTTCCCATATCAAACGCGCTTGGCAGTCCTTAGCGGGCAGATGTGGGGCAAATAGAACTTGGATGGCTGAGCAAAGCTATGTTCTTTTTGCACCCGTCTTGCACAAATATGGGTTGGGACTGGGACTTGGGACAAAACAAGAGCAACAATCAGCCACTGCAATAGGATAAAGGTTCAACAATAGACCAACAATGCAGATGCAGGCATAATATGTATTTTTTCTCATGACTTGTCAGATTTATGGTTGTGGAGTCCGCAATGGCTAATGTACAAATTGATTTTGTATGAAGCAAATTGTTGAGCTGAGCTTTGAAACAACGCAAAAAATCATTCGTATGAAATTGCAAATCATGTTTTATGTTCATTCATTACGTTCAGTCGTAGCACAACTTCACTGTTTATCTTAATTTTTTAATTAAAACTAACATCAAATTAAACCTCAATCATAAGCGCACACTCAATAATACATACATTTATTTACATATGCAGGAGAACTTACATACTTATATGCTTAAAAACATTACAAATTACGGAGCACACCCTTTGACATTTGTATTTTTGTTTTGCATTGTGAGTATTCTTTCTTCATACCTCATGATCATGAAAGCTTTCACAAATTACAATTCTACGTGGTTTTTTGGTAGCGGACCTGCCCTACATGAACCTTCCTTCTTGACGACGGATGTTGTAGTGAAAGCAATGGAAAGCACAACAAAACTTTTACGTATAACTGTAACAAGTGCAAACTTTGATCTATATTCTCATGAAATGTCTTCAACATTACGTGAATACATAGAATGCTGTGTTATGTGCTTAAACTTCAGTCACAGTCTTAAAAACTTTTTTACTTCAGTTTTAGGAAAATGTTTTTCTGTTGGAATTAATTACAAGCGTTTTTAACGGTAAATGTTTCTCAAACACAAAAGTAATTTCCTCGTCGCATCAAAGAAGACGTAGAAGTTTTCAAATTTAATTAAATCACAAGTAAGATTTAGAGTATACACATTACAATACCTGGGTTTTCAACCAATCCAGTAAAATCCAAAGATAATATTTATGTACCTTCCAACGTTAACTCTTGCTCTTAATTTGATTTTTAGCATTTAAATTGAATACATACTCAAAGAAGTGAGTAATCGGTGATCCGTACAAAAATGTCAAATGCAAAGTTTTCCACAACTTCATCCCAGCATCCCAATCCATCGACAGGAGGAGCTGCCTCAAGTAATTCATCAAAGCAGTCAATACGGGAAATCTTACCAAGAAAAGGTTATTTGCATTGTGAAGATAGTCTAACATTTGTCCTTTGCAAACCGAAGCTACTTCCTCTCAAGTCATTTACAATGGAAAAGTTGGAAAAGGTTCAGGCGGATGCTGTAGAAAAAGCTAAAATGGAATTGGATGCATCAAGTTTGGATTGAGTTGATTACTTTTGATTGGAAAAATGGAATCAAATCACAAAGATTTTTTCTGTTAATAATACATGATAATTATGTGAGTTTGTTGAGTATTGTGTCGTGTGAATGTGTAATTTCGTTTGGTGCTGAATATTATAAAGCATGCCGTACCAAAAAAAATCTAGAAAAAAATCATTTTCTCGCTTGATTGAGATAAGTAAAATGTGTGAATATTATCAAACTTGAATTCATGTGTCATTTATAAGAAGTTTTACAAATAATAAACAATTTAATAAGTTTTTCTTAAATTGTAATATATTATTAGCGTCCATCTGTCGTTATACTATTTATATTTTGTATGCAATGTATAATATTGACAAAGGAGTAAGTAAAGCGCGATATACACGAGATAATATTATTAAAGATACATATACATAATTATTGATAAACAAAATTATGATAAAACTTTTTATGGAGTTAATACTTTTTTTCTAATAATAGCTGCTAATTCCTTCCATATCATTTCTAAGAGGAAGCTCATGCTGAAGTCCACACATATTATTTTGGTGCTCTTGAACATAGTACCAGTTGCTTGAGGTTGATGGGGTCGGGATGATCGGTTGGGGTGTGTTGTTGCCCCTTATCTAAAAAAATCAATAATAGAAGACAGTAAGAAGATAAGACACGCATTCGATATTCATATCATGCACAGACATTTCAAATGCGCTACACTACTTGTTTTGTTACTTACCAATTTTTTAGAGTCTGATAAGCAAAATGTGCATATTTTAGTTGGTGCTTGACTTGCAATTGATGCATCCGAGTTATGTGTCGCCTCTATATCATCAGAATCATTTGGAGGTTCTATTAAAAATCAACAAGATGGTGATGTGAATATTAGAAATCGTATCGTAAATCGAATTTTTTAGTATTATTTCCAGAAGTACAAAAAATGCAAGCATCACATGACAATCATTTTAAAATGTTTTTCTTACCGAGAAGCACATGACGGGACAGATGAGAAATGTACGAAGATGCCAAACGCAGAGTTTCGATTTTTGAAAGCTTTCTGTCCATTGGTTCAGTGGGAATCAGACTGCGTAAAGTGGTGAAAGCAGTATTCACACTATAAATACAATTAAACGTACAAAAATCATACATGAATGTACTAGAGTGAAATTCATAGGCAGTTTAAAATTTAGTAAAAT
The DNA here is from genome assembly GCA_034693345.1 of Entomobrya multifasciata. Taxonomy (NCBI): domain Eukaryota; kingdom Metazoa; phylum Arthropoda; class Collembola; order Entomobryomorpha; family Entomobryidae; genus Entomobrya; species Entomobrya multifasciata. The sequence continues at coordinate 22,427 of JAQFXM010000693.1, read as the reverse complement.
AAAATTCTATTTATCGTATTAGCACATGATTTTTACCTTTGAGTTTTCTCCCTCTCTCTATTGTTGTTACTTCCACCATCGCACTTGGATAATTGCTGACTTTGTGCCCGTCCTTTAGCAGTGGATTTTACTTGAGATTGCTTTTTACTTTTAGAATTCTTTGTTATATTAGCGTTATTATCGTGAGAAACACTTTCATCTGCGCTGGAAGGAATGCTGCCACCTCCCAAGGAATCCGATTTTCTCTTGTTTCGTATCATAATGCCCCAACGTTGACACTATTATTATGATGATGAGCAGATACGCTTTTACGAGTTTTCCTTTTATCGGAAGAGTAGCGTACTACCGAAAACAGTGCTACTTAAAGAAACACTCTATAGTTTAATAACTTTAAAAACACTGTTTAACGTGAAAATATCAAAATCAAGGTGTTAAATATACCTAAAAAATTAAACTTGTTTGCCAGAAGCTCAAAAAACTAAACCACAAACTAAACTTGCCAACAAAAATATGTTTAAAAAGTTATATCGTACTATGTAAGATGATTTTATGCATCTTCATAACAATCCAACAATGAATCCAAGAGAAATGAAAAAACCTCGTTGTTGCGTTGAGTCAGCAGAAAATACAACAATTTTACGATATGGCAGAAGCTGAACAACAGCCTAGATAAAACACACGAGTGACAAAGCACAGCCACATCCCATATTTTCTCCTATAATTTTGTGATTTAAACAAATTAAAATAAATTGGATAAATTGAACTAACAATTAACGGTGCACGTTCAAAGTAAGTACACCCCAGAAATTGTGCTTCTCCTTAGCAGAATAACAGTATTCTGTTGCAGCGCACGATGAGATTTTGGAGAAGAGGAGGAGAGCAGTACAAAAAGTTGTTGTGAGTTTGTCGTTTTATCAAAGATTAAAGACGATGGATGAGGGGGTGAGAAGATGTGATGTATTACACAGTACAGTACCAATAATGTTCGTGTAAGCTTATAGTGAACATGGACATGCAACAATATTTCAATTTAAAAAATAATATTTGAGTTTCCTATCCGATATGTACAGTGGTTAAGCACCCTTAATTATGCTATATGGTTGGATTGAATGTTTAAAGCACTGGCTGACAGGGTTTGAAGTTTGAAATAGTACAGAAGAATGAAATTCATCAAGACTTACATGTATAGTTTAGTTACATTTTTATTTTGTAATGGTCCAGTGTGGTTCAAATATCCGTTTTATGGTTACCATAAAATGAACTCAAGAAGTTTAGGGGTTCGTCTAAGAAAAAACATCGCATGGATATAAAATTACATATATATGAATGCAGCTTATTGGGTATTGGTACCTTAAATATTAAATCACTCAATGAACTCATTGTTTTCATTACGTTTCATTGTTCAATGAGTAAAATAAAATAAATTTATGAATGAAGGCCTTCAATGAGCTGGACTTCACTTTTACGCTACTCAGAAATACGTGTACCTTGGATTGACTAGCTTTCCGTACCAAAGGCCCACATCCACCCACACGAATTTTTTCCGTTGTCATTATGCAGCTTTCATTGCAGCAGAGTCTCGCATCTCTTTGATGAGTATCAAACGATGTGACAAAAAAATCATTTATGCGTTGAGTTTACAAAACAATTGGAAATTAGCGTAAAACTGTTTATGCATTGCATAAGAATCTTATCAACCGAATTTATTTTGAAATCTTTTCTTCTGAAAATATGTATACCAAACAATTGGATAATCAAAGCTTTACTGGTACCCGACAAGTTTTTATTAAACATACAAGTAAAGTTAGATTTCGATATGCCAACTATAGCACCATTAATGTCAAACTTACCCTTTTACCTCATCGAATTTGTCGAAGATTCTCAATGAATTAAAATTAAAACAAAACATTTTTCCACATTTTTTTGTATTCTTCAGACTTCAGACTAATGTTCAATGTTTTATTCCCTATCACCCTTGCATTTCTTTCTAAAGACCAAATATTAATAGAATTACCACGGACTTTAGTACTACACATTTTGCTGATAAAGAATCGTATAGATATACATTTTAGCCTTTGTTGAATTTGAGGAGCATATTTTCGAAAGAATGCAACTATTCTCCATAACTTATACATAGCTTCAACTAATTTACCAACGTAGTAGCCAACATTACTCTTTTCAGCAAGTTATTATTTTTCTAACACTTGTTTCACGTGTTTCATGTTGTTTTCCTCATAATAACAATCTAGGTTTATGGTGGGTAATAATAATATATCTCAAATGTAGGAAATACAAGAGAATGAATGATGACGAGAGGGAAAAATATCAAAACAAGAATGTTGTGAAGAATATTTTGTGTCATTGGAAAAATTTTCATGCTTGTTTTCCCCCATTTGCCCTTTGCTCTGTCAGAGTATGTTCAGAACTAATCGTTATTCCAGATTCTGAATCTGTCGTGAAAGATTCTAGAGCTTGTTGATCTTTCGACGTTGTGGTAGATATTGAGTCTTGATCACCCTCCCTCTTCTTCTCATTGGATCCAAGCTGCCCTTGCACCCGATGAGCCAGTGCAACCATTTTTGCAGCAGTTTTGAAGTACATCTGAGTAAACCGTCGAGCTTCCTTTTTAGCCATCTGTGAATGAGTAGCAATTTGTTATTTTATAATTTTCATGTGCATAAAAAGATGAATGAGAAAAATATGATGGGTTATGTGTCAAATGGGAAAAATATTTTTGAATATTAAATGTGTTGATATTAGATTAGCAGTTGTCCGCTAAAAAGCATTATTTACACAAAAGGAAACATTTTCATACCTCTTCATTTCTAGAAGGTAGTTGTTGAAGATATTCCTTCATTTCGGGCTTGGCAGGATCTGCAATACAGAGCACGGTCACACAACCATCGACTGTACCAAGAACAAGAGATTTTCCATCTGAAGTACTGTCTATTGCAGATAATTCTGCAGGAACTCTGTAATCTGCAATCAAATGAGCGTCAGCCGTGCGAAAAACCTTAAAAAATAATATAATGTACAAAGATTATTGCATCACACCAGAGATCTAGTTATCACTTTGTTAAAGTTGGATAACTAATTAGCAGAATCTCAAAGTGGCAGACAATTTTTTTTTGCTATTTTCAATGTTGCGTACCCGTATAGTTTTCCGGCCTCCATGATAATAGAGGACATATTCGTTGGTTTTGTTAAACATGCATATCACAGTAAACACACCTTCGGCAACCTGTATTATCATGAGCATTTTGATCATAACATAGAGCAATAGTAAAAACTACGGTAGGCATGCATAAAATTAAATAACATGACAATTCTTACTTTTGGGATAAACGTTCTCACACTTTTACCATGTTTCAATTCAATAAGTTCTAAACCACCACGGCCTGGAGCGTATAAACCATGTTTCCCATCTTTAGTACATTGACCACCCCATTTCGGCACAGAACGTACAAATTTTTTAGTCTTAACATCAATGATATTTCCCTTGTCAGAATCAATTAGGGCTATCTATAGTTAATGTAGGAATAGGAAGTAAGTATGTTTCAGGTAATTATTACATGCATTTGAGTTATTTAGAGCATGAAAAAATCTACCTGAGTTGCTTTTCTCGGTACAGGTAACAATGAAAGATAATCTTTGAAGTTTTGATATTTTAATATAATTTTATGCATCATTTGACCAGTTTTAGCATTAAAGATGTAAAGAGTGTCTTTAAGTTTCTCGAACCCGGGACCAACCAAGAGAGTTTCATCAGAGGTTGGTATAACATCTCGAAAAGATTTAATGGGAAACTCGAATTCGTATAACTTTTCTCCACTGGGCATACTTCGAGCGATTACAACACCCCTAAATATTTATACACATAGTTGTACATTTCATTCAGTTACTAGATAGATAAATAATTGTTTTCATCAGTTAGACGAAAAACATCATGAAAAAAATTCCTTTATGGCTCATGGCGTAAGATCTTACTTTAGTTCGGCTCCCCCAACTTTAGAAACAGTTATCGAAACGGTATCCTTCTCTAAAAGAAAAATTTGTTTGATGCTCTCTTGAGTTTCTTTATGGATAACTTTCCCATCCAAACTCCATATCAGTAGAAAACCGGATTCTGCTGAAACAATGTATCTGTCCGTCGAAAATATGCATTTTTAGCATAAGGTTTTTACTTCTTGTTGTAAAAAAGTAACAAGGTCTCAATAAATATTCCAATTACCTTCCATCCTTTGTAATTACGGCGTGAGTCACAATAGCACCAAGCGGCGAATCAGCTAATTTGGCAATCATCCTCCCGATTCGTAAATCCCATATTCCTACACAATTTCTTGTTGCAGTTGCTGCCAAATATGCTTCATTTGAAATACTGAAGTATTAAAGTTAAACAAAGAAAAATTTAATTCTTGTAGTATTTTGTTATTGTAGGTAGAATACAATGTGCCCCATACAAATGTCATCATTAGATCATCATTAAATTTATTTATGGACCTTATTGCATCAATTTGCAGCTCATGTCGATCAATGACGTGGACCTGTTCAAAGATGTTATTTATATTCCAAACTTTCACTGTCCTGTCGATCGACGAGGTTATCACAGAGTTCCAATTCCCAATTGTAAGGCTTTGAATTTTTATTATACGACCAAAATGGGCGTCCAAATTTTTTAGCAGCTCTCCATCCTTCATATCCCAAACGTATAAATTCTTCCTAAAAACCATTTTAATATTGAAAGCATCAGATATCAAGCCGACCCTTCTTCAAAATTCATTTACTCATTCTCATGAAGCCATAACGGTTACCTCACGCCAGCTATTGCGTAGGTAGCATCTTTTGATAAGACACAAGAATTCGATTCCAATAATTTTGTTGATATATTCCGAATTCCTTCGGGAAGAAGACAAGTAGTTGTCCTTCCTGTTTCCAGATTCCATACCTTTCACCGTAAAGAACACCATTCATAAAGAATCAACTGTCTAGTTTTACAATTATTTATTAAAAAGACACATATACATACATACGTACTTTAAATCCAAACATAAATGTTCCTACGATAAATAGTTCATCTTGCGAGAATTGCAGCTGAATGAGTGGTTCTTCATTGCCCTCATAAACTCTTGTAATGACCCACTCCAACGGAGAAGTATTCATCGTCAGCTCAACCAACAAATTGTCGTGTTGCTCAACATGAGTATAAAGTTTTTCCCTGTCTGCTGTTATAGCCAATGCTCTAATAGTCATACAAAAATGTGATAAGCCCCAAACCAAGTTAAACTAGGAGTAAAGTTACGTACAGATCTTTCGAAAACAAAATTCATTCATAAAAATTGTATTTTACCCATGAAAATCTAATGGAGTTGCTGCCACTCCGTCTACAGTAGTCAACCACTGCATCTTAGTTTCATCCAAGGAGTCACTCCACAAAACAACAGTGAAATCTTGTAGAGTGTAAAAATGCATCTGAAGGATTGGCTTGAGATCATGCGAGTGAACGTTTCTCTCCTCAATGTCTCCATTTATGCTTTTTATCAAAAAATTAATATATTCACGGACTTGATTCAGCAGAAAATTATATGCTAAGAAATAACATAAAGTAATGATTATCAATATACTTGAATAGAACCCATGAGTGATGCCCATAAATCACAAGATGCGTATTGAGTAAGCTTAATCCCGTGATATTTTCCAAATCTTCAAGAGGATTCTCAAAAATTTGAAACTCATTTGTAAGCATGTTGAGCAGTATAGTTTGGTTAATATTGGAAAATGCTGCACAGTATCTGTTATCTGGGGAAATGACAAGTCCTTGTAAAATCCCTTCAATATTTGGAATCACTTCACGTGACATGTCACTAGTGGACAAGTCCCATGTTACAAATTTATTAGAAATGGACACAATGTAACGGAAATCTGCAGTGAGTTGGTAGCCAAAAACTGCAAATTGATGACCTTCAAGAGAATACTAAAGAAGGAAACAAAAACAAAGGAAGTACTGTTTCACTCCTTTTCTGTGACTTTATGCAGCTGCAGGATAACACAAAATACAAAACTGCCGACTTTTGTACCTTTAAGGGACCTCCTGGAGTGTGGAAGCAATGAGATGCCGGTATCAAAGCACAATGATTAAGTCCTTCACAGTCACACTGCGCAAGTAGCTTTTTCACGTTCGGATAAGAACCCATTTCAGGAAGAAGCCTACCAACCAATTGTGGACCCAGCATTTGGGGGTGATTCATTAAAATTGCTCCACCAAGACGTAGGGCATCAGCAACCAACATGATTTCTCTAAACATGACAATCGTTCATTATTGACCAGAAAACACTAAATATTTTGTTTTTATTGGCAATAAAACTCATGCAATGCAGCTTTACATGCAAGTTTAACGGTTGCTTTTTATATTCAAGTCCATAACATTACCTCTTCGCAATTGATTATTCATGCTTAATATTTCATACCAAATCTGACCAAATTATTTGCAAACTTGACAAAACATTATTAATCCCTTAACCATTTCGTTTTATATTTAAAGTTACTTTATTTCACTTACCTGATTAATTTCTTTACTTCCCATTTAGTTAGTTTCAAGCTGTCATATGTATAATCCAAAACGCAATCCATGCAGGCAATGTAAAATTTTGATCATGCAAATGCACACGATGAAAGCAGGCATACAAAAACATGCATATTACCTCATCGTAAAAAGCTTGCGAACATGCACCATTCCAAGCAATTAAAAACTTTTCATATCATAACGTACCATATTGTGCGTAATTGTAATGAAATTCATGAATCTAATATTTCAAACCTTGAGGAGTCCCTGTCCTCCATGTACAAGCATGCATCCTCAAAATCACTCAAGCAGGATTGGAGTGGACAAGAAGAAATTTTCGCACAGAGCCACTGATAATTGAAAAGCACGTTTTCATTTAAGTCGTTAAATCTTTTTGCTCTCACAAGATGATAGGGTAATTCGCCAAACTAAAACCAGACAATAAAAAGTCTATAGTACTTATGATGACTGATAAAGATGACTAGCAAAACTATTCAGCAAAGTAATTGACCAACCTTTCTCAAATTATATCTTGAAATTTTTCCATCTTTCCCCACAAAAACCAATGGTTGCATTGGAACCTTCCTGTCTGCTGCAGCATTCCTGTCTTTCAGTCCAAAACGATGTCTTTGAATCTCTGTGTACATAAATGGCTTGGGATTTCCTCCTCCCCAAATTCCAAGAAAGTAGTCGGCAATCGAAGAGTGAAAGTAAATTGACATGGCTTCATCTTTAAAGTACCTCTCTTTCGCTGCGTCTCTGAACTGTCTATTAGCATGTTTCAGAGAATCCATTTTAATAACTTTATCCGCTAAAGGCATAGCCAATTTGATTCTAAATGTTAAGAGAAAAATTACCTGTGATACCAACTCAAAACTGATACCCCGTCAGCCTCACGTTCAGATAAATAATTTGGCAAGTCATTTCTTATACGAGTCCACAACAATGGAGGTATTCTCCTCACGGGTGGTAAATGATACTGATACACATCATCCAATACCTTGTCATCCATTGAAATCAAATCCTCCAGTTCCGTTTCTGAAAGCCCACTTTTTGCTGCAGTGATGTATGCCAAGGCATGTGTAACCAATAATCGTCCATGCTGTTTTGAAAAACGAGACGCCAAAATGTTTTTTACTTGTATATTAATGATTAAAATGATGGCAGATATTGCAATAAAATTAGTCAGGGAGTTATTTTGGTCTTATGTACTATGTTAAAGGTAATAATATACGCAACCTGAATCTCAATTCTCTCAAACAGTTTAAAAATGGAATCCATCACATTTGTTGCAAGAATCGTATCATTTGGTTTAGAATAGCTTCGCCATCGGCAAGTTTCAGCAAAAACCAGCTTTACAAAAATGGGTAAGCTACATTCAGCAAGCGCATTACAGACCACACGCCACTGATAATTAGTTACGTCCCTATTTGCTGCAATAAGCCATCTTCGCATTACTTGTGTGGCCAACTTTTCACCGAGTGCGGACACCTCCAGAAACTGATCGTCTGCGTTCAGTATGCGTCTCAGGAGAACATAATCCCGAGAGATTTCAGGCTCATCCGGTTCATTTACACATGAGATGACAATCTATGCAACACATTTACATTCAACAAATAATCAAAAATGCATGAATCTTAGCATGACAAGCAAGTGTATAGCATTCATTACTAGTTTATGTACCTTGCAATATTTTGGAATTTTGGAAGGCAACCAAGTAAGTTTATTAGCCCCACTAGCACCTGTAAGCTGATCAACAGAATCAAGAAACACGACAAGTGGTTGTTCAGCCGTGCCATAAGTAAGAAGTTGCTTGAAATGTGCCGTTAGTGGCACCAAATCATCAGGAATTTCTTCCATGGGTAGCATAAAATTGTATGATATCTGCTGACATAATGAAATCAACATGGGAGCCAAAGCACTAGAGTCAGGAGTTGTTCCCAAAAATCGTAAAATAAGTAAGGGAACAGCATTATTTCTATCTGCAAACCAGGGAAAGCACATGGCAGCGATCTTGGCTAGTAAGGATGTTTTCCCACAGCCTCCCGCACCGTACAAGATTAAAGGTTTGTCAGATTTTCCCAATATGTAGTTATGGGCTTTCTCAAGGGCTTCCTCTCTCCCATAAAACACCTTGACCGAGTTGTTACATGCATGAAGATGCTGAAGGATCTCAGTGACGATGACCCCTTGAGCGGAGGAGTCCTCTTTGCGCATTGCTCTATCAACCAACTTTGTAATGTTTTTGAAGAAATGAGCCAAGAAACTGGAGAGATATTCGTCGTGGGTGTCTCTAGATATCCCTTCTCGACCCATCCATTCAATGGTATACCTTACATACAAATAGTTGTAATTTTACATTTCCATTCATGCGGACAAGTAAAATCAGCCTCTAGATAAATATGTGTGCGTGCATAAATGTACTTTAGATTATATTTATACGATACTTTTGCATGTTGGAAGCTTCAATCTTATTCGGTAGCCGTTCATCTCTCAGGTTGCCCAAAAGTCTAGCAGCTTCGGCATCTATTCCACGGTTGATGATGTCAATGAAATTTGATGCCTTTTTGATGTTTTGTAAGTTGATATTGTTTATGTAGCGAACATAAGCGATACAATGAGCCTTTGTGTTTTCAACGTTTAAAACACCGTTGATGACTTCTCTTTCCGTCACTGAAACCCATTACCCACACAGAGTATAAGTTATATAATGTATTCAAATACATGAATGAATGTGTGAAATTTTCGTTTATTTTGTAAATGATCAACCTGACATGAAGTAATTATGCATTTCGTCATGGGTCATTTTTCCATTCACAAAACACATGTGAGCGGCCTTTCTCAGGAGCTTCTGCATTTTTGTCAATGTGTCCCACCAAATTGCCTGGTCTTGACTTTGTAGTTTTGGAACACGCTATGCGTATCAAAAAGAGACATCAAAATAAAAAAGATAAGAATCTAAATTATGATATGCGTACAGTGTACATGATTATATATGTACCTGTATTTTTCCATCGATCAAACAGATTCTTAAAACTACTACGTCATATGAATAACATGAGATAAAAATAGAAATGGAATCAGCACCTTATTATTAAAGTTTAATAAAATTGTGGAAATTGGTTGTAGAATCATCACTGGTGGAACAGCATTTGTATCCTTTTTGTACCAAAGGTCAAGCAGGTAAGTATCTACCCCCATTTGCTGGAGAGTTTCCTTGAGTAAAATTAGTTCCGATGCCAGGATGTAAGTAGGAATAGGTCGATACCCATATTTTTGTCCTAGAAAGACCTAATTAAACAGTCCAATTCGGTAAATTTCATACTTACAATAAAAAAAGTAACCACAATTCCTTCCGGATAACGTGAAAAAAATCGTTTCGCTACTGTAAATGAATGCACACTTAATACATGACATTTTGAATCAACGCTCTTAACGCTTGATAAATGGAACTGTAGTACTTGTTCAGAGAAAGGTGAGGAGAAAATACAAAAGTTGGCACGAAGTGGTTTACAAGTCCGTAACAGTTGGTGATATCCCTTTAATCTCCTTGGTCTACTATCGTATGTAACAGTCTTAGATTTGAGGAGCCAAAGTTGCATGTAGTGAAAGTCGTGTGCATATAAAGACATTGCATTGATCTGTAACAGTCAGTTCCGATTCCCGAGCCCTACTGCCCGAATCTTGATACTTTTTTATTTCTACACGTTTCTATCCATTAAGACTGAATACTAAATGAGAGCGTATTTTATCCTCTTTCTTGGCGAGACGAATATATAACATATATAGCTGTCTGTATGATAGTGCCACAAAAAACATTTGTTTTGTTTTTACTAATGTCATTCAAAACAGCGATGAAGATAGAACATACCACAAAATTAGGACCCATAGACAGTCTCTGACAATTGACAATTTCTCTCATGCAGAGTTCAGTGGTCATGTGATCATCAGTTGCCTCATCTCGAACACCCCATCTCATGTCCACCACCTGCCACATAATTTTATGTTATACATATTAACTGAAAATCAAACAAGGTCTAATCCTTTTTTCAAATTAATCCAGTTTATATTTTTACCTGAAATTCCAGTCCGTGTTTCTCTCTGCAGTACTCTTTTATTTTTGGATAAACTTCTGCCATCAACGTATTTCTTTCCAGACCAGTATCTAGCATTGAATACATTATATTACAATTTTGGTTATATGAAATGAATGATTGAATAAAATCTTGAAAATATGATCATTAACTGACTAAGGCAAACAATGATATTAACTTTTATATTTAAAATGACTGCGTACCTGTAAAAGTAGAACTGGTAAAAATGCGAACAATTTTTGAACTCACTGGTGGTAGCTCCTCCAAGCAGCCAGCAAAAACTCTGTCTATAGTTCTATCGTCCATGATTACTTGAAAGATTAATGGAAAACTTAACAAAACGAAACCAAGAACGCTTAGTTATTTTTCAGTCTTTGTCATGTTGTTTGATTTTTTGTGCTAGAGATGCTCCAATGACCAATAAAAAACTGAATGAACTAGTTCTAGCCCATTTTTATTGCTTAGAAGAAATACTTCGCTTCAGACAAGAGAACAAGAAACAATGCCTTTGCCAAGCAATGAGAGACTGAAAGTTTGTGTACTGTTTCCGGACCATTTTACTTTTACTCCTGAAATATTAGTACAGACAGTTTTGAGCTTTTATATAACAAGAAACAAGGTGCTTTCACTACCTCATTCAGTTTTCAGCTTGATCACGCATGTATTTGCAGTTGTTTTACATAGTATCAGCCATCAGACCAGACGAATTTCTCCTTTTCTTATGCTTTAAGCTGTTTTGTCTAGAATAAGTTGTTGTAAAAGGGAAGTGGGACAAGAAAAATCTTTTTGTTTGCTTATTTTGACAGATATTTTTAACATCTGCATTATATAATTATTTTCTTTGTTTGTTAAAAAATTGCATCTCTCACATAACCCCCATTCTATTACTGAAAATGAATGTAAATGTAAATTACCTGAGTACCATGCTTAGGATGGCAATTTGTAGTCATTATAAATGACAACTACATGGTTTTGGTTTAATTAGATACATACTTTAAATTTCTAAGATTAATGTTTAAAAGCAGTTAAAAAAGACAATTACTAAAACATTTTATGGCCTATCCTTTGTCAACTCGACTCTTTACACTACTCCCCCTTCTCCTGGGGCTGACTTTCATGCTTTGGGTTTGGGGCATCATGAGACTTTTGCGTGGTCACTTGTTACTTCATTTACATGGTCGTCGAAAAGTAACATTTTTGGCCTGTGAAAATTTCAAAATGCATGGATGATGATGATGGACTAACGATAACTTGCGTCTTTGCCGACTACGTTCCTAAATCATTTAAAAATTGAAGAGTCTTGAACTTTTTTAAAGAGCTTTATTACTTTTAACCAGATTTTTACGAACTAAAAATATATTGCTGGGGTTCGCATAGAATTTCGCATGATTGACTTGACTGTAAAATAACCAGAAAGAATCAGAATCCCAAATAGAAATTCAATTGCATCAATTTCTGACGTATAAAAAATGAATAGGGTACTAGACACATAGTAAACAAACATTTATAATCTAAACTAAGGTTTCATTAATTTGCTCTCATCATCAAAAAGATCATCTTGAAGCATGCCATCCACTTCCACTATTATCCACTTTCTCATAAGCTGCAGCTGCGTTAGATGCCGATGCACGACTGCAAACAACAGCTGGGTCTGGTCTAGGTCCAGCATTCAGTTTGTTTTCACTTCGTGTACACATGTGCTTGTGTTCCTATTCTATTCGCATTTACTTTTTCCTGAAATTAACAATGAATTGCAACTGTCATACTTTCTCCTGAAAGAAGATTGATTGCCATTTTTAGTCAGGCACACAATCAAAATGTCAATACTTTACGAGAGTGATTCTGGGTTCATCATATCACATCTTAAATTCTTTGAAAATATAAAGACCCCATTGCCACTTACAGCCGAAGCTGAAGGACCAACCGGTACTTATCAAAATGAAAATCAATACTGTCACTTGACTTTAAATCCTAGTTTATTTGAGATCACCGAGCCATTTAAGGATTTCAAAGAAAAATCCTCAAAGAATTGCAAAAAGTCTTGCATACTTTCGGAAGAAACTAAACTGATACAAACTATTTTCGAGTCTTTATTCAGCGAACAAATTCCAAAAGAAATATTCGCAAGTGGACAAAACGGAGACATAAGTAATGATGATAGTGAAAATTATCAAGATAAAATCGATAAGTCCTATGGAAAAGACTCGGTCACTAGTGAAATTGAAGGTTCCCCTGTGAATGCATGGCCTAAAAACAATTTTACAGCGGTTCACACATGCCAAAAGTTTTTTGAAACTGTGAAAACCTTGGAACTTCCGCATTTTCATGGACTTAACCCTATTCCAGACGCTTCAGTGATAAGTACAATAGCTACAAATAATAGTCACAAATTTTTATTTCCCCCGAACACAAAATTTTACTGCAATGACGTGATGAGCATGGGAAAGGTGCTTCAAGAACATGATGAGGCTCCTTTCGACTTAATTTTAATGGACCCTCCGGTAAGACGCAACTTTAAAAGTTTATAAAAGCTTTGTCAGAGTTATTTTTGAAGTTTCAACCATTGTAATAATTATGTTATAATTCATATTTTTTACATGTAAATTGCACTTTTGATCTCCAGTGGTGGAACAAGTTTATAAGACGGCGTAAACGGAAGCAACATGAGGCTGGGTAATTTACAATATGCATACACACATTTCTGTAATCTTTTAATGCAAACGGATAAATCATGATAGGGAGAGGTTAACACAGTAAATGGAATTTAACCAATACTGCAGGTATGAAATGATTGACACCGATCTCATCGCAAAACTACCCATTGAATCCATTTTAAACGAAAACGGAATGCTGGTTGTTTGGTGCACAAATGCAAAATCGCATCAAGAGAAGCTAATCAAGGAATTGTTTCCACGTTGGGGGATAAAGCATGAGGAAACCTTGTACTGGCTCAAAGTAAGAAAGAACATGAACAAATGAAAGATGAATGGATGTGCTTCATATAAGTCATTTTAATGGAAATGAAGGTGATAAGTGATAACATTATTTCTGTGTAATTTTCAAACAGGTAACTACTTCAGGAAAACCTATCTGCCCTTTCAACGAGGAATCTAAAAAGCAACCTTATGAAATTATAATTATAGGAAGAAAGATGAATGTATTGCCAGAAACGAATACTCAGACAGATTCCACGAAAAATAATCCGAAACTTATAATTAGTGTACCAAGTAGTATAAACTCTCATAAACCACCACTTATAGACGTTATTCAGAAAATTTATCCTGACAGAATATTTGATAGAAAATTAGAAATTTTTGCTAGGTACTTAGTGCCCGGTTTTATCAGTTTTGGTAATGAAGTTGTGAAGTTGCAACATGAATCATTGTATATCCAGAAAAGTTGATGTGTACATAATATGTCCTATGCTATGCCCACTATTAAACTTAAAATTGGGTATGCAATTAGAAACAGAATATTTTTATGCTATGCAATTTATAACTATTATATGTATAAGTATAGTATATTAAGTATATTAAACATTGTAATTGAATACGTTTTTTATAAAGAATAAAGAAGTATTTTTGTACACACATTTTGCTGTATCAAACAATTAGTATCATCATTATAATATAGCGTTATCTATGCGGAAAATAGGGTTTGTGGTTATGTGGGAAAGTGTATATCCGGTTTGTCTTGTAGTTAAGTTGCCAATGTTTGCATCTGTTGTAAAACGCATATTTGCCAATAATATTTGTCAGTAATCTCTATTACATGATACATATCTGCTCTATAGACAAAACATGGGGCATTCCACTGATTAAATTTAAATTCGTAAAGGTCCTCATAAACTTTCTTACATAGTATTCAAGTGTATCAATATAATCCAGCAAATGTTAGCCAGTGAATTTTGCACCAAAACTGTTCAACATTAAGTTTTAAATCCAAGGATTTTTGAAATAGGTAATGCATTTAATGTCAATTCGAAAAAGTTAGCACTTTGAAAAATGTTCATTTTGAATTGAGTAGGATCCGATTCAAATGGCTTCAACTGAAACACCTCTACTAGCCAAAGATGAGGCGTCTTCTTCCAAGAGTACAAGATCATACAACGATGACAAAATCGCAGATGAGTCTAAACCAAATGCAAGTAGAGCTACTAGAGTTCTTACCAAACTTTTTGGAGATGTGGCGTCAGTCAGGGAAACTGTAGCTAAAAACATAGCCGCACTTGAGACAAGAGGTCATGATCTTGAAACACTCGCAGAAAAGGTCAATGATATGGAAAGTGGTGCAAACAAATTTGGTGAGACAACAGATTTAATTCGCAAACGAGAAGAAAAAAAGAACCGAAATTTAAAGAAAACTTTGGTAATCTGTACATTTATATTGATTTTAGCGATTGTAATTTTTATTTTGGTTATGATCTTAGTTCATTAAATGACGGCTTCTAATTGTTATATTTATTATTTAAAACACATAAGTACAATGCGCAAAAATTACAGTAATACTTATAATACTGGGAGTTAAGCATAAGTACATAACTTTCTATTTCAATCGCACGAGTAAAAGAAAAATTGAAACATGTATCTATGAGTAAAGTTATCATTAGGTCAAGAATAACAATGCCAAATTGCGTTAAACTAAAATATGTATTGGCACAAAATATACAACACGACTGCTGAAAAAACAAGATAAGAAGAAAGTTAAGGTAAGATCTCCAGGTGCACCAGATTGAGATGAATTTTCATTAGATCACGACAGTCTTCCGAGATCTAGAACAAAAAAAAAGTTCGGAAAAACATGAATGACTAAAAATACTTCGGAAATAATACACATAATAAGACATGTAGATATGTTTACACATACATCTGCATCTGTAATAGTTAAGCTGGTTAACGTTTTGAGGAAGATTAAAGCAAAGGAGCATGAGAAATCTGTCACACGATTAATTTGATGACCTTCTATAACCAATTTCTTTAGCCCTGCAATAATAAAAGATGAAAAATTTATATTTACTATAATATACGGTTGTACGAGCTTATGCACTTTCGTTTATAGTCAAGTCAAACCACGCATTGACGCATTGCTGTCTTACCTTTTAAGCTACAAATTGACGGATCCGTACGTATTATTCCCAACACGTTAGCATCCACTCTTGAATACAAATTTTCCTTGCATATCTGACGATATACTTCTACCGGTATTCCAGTGATAACCTACAAAGATAATGTTTTTTAATAAAATTGCATTTCGTGCATCTCATACAAACGATTTGGATTAAAATTAATTTCAATTTACCGAATCAATATTTCTGTTTGAAATAGACAGGGTAAGGTATAGTTCTTGAATATTAGGTAGAAACTCCCACATTGCCCGAATGATTTCGTTGCTTGAATCCGTTGACTTCAGAATTTTCAAATTTGGAAATGCATCTGGAACTTTACGAAACATCAAAACGCTATCTAACTCGTGAGTAATTTCCAATTCCTGAACAGTTTCTGATGGCCCTGTGGACTCGGGATTGACAAAATCACTGTAACTGTGAATACAATATGGTGGACTCCCTAAAATAGAAAAAAACCAATGCTCTTCATTAAAATGATATCACTAAGTAATGACCACATTAAAACACGGTTGTACAAAATTACCTTGTTCATGCTGGAAAGACAATTTTCGTAGACAAGGAAGTTGATCTTTAAAAACCAATGGGTAAAACAACAAACGCCTATCGTTCCATGGTCGGCGGAACTTTAAAACTCGAAGTCTCGCCATTCGGGGGAATGACACAACCAAATTTTCAGCATGATTCATCACACGGTAATCAGAGAAATGTAGTTCCTCTAACGTAAAGCTTAAAGTGGTTAAAAGAGACTTAACGGACTCAGGGGCAGTGAGCGTATCAAAATATTCAATACGAAGCATCCTAAGTGGAAACCGAAGACGAGTTAAGTATAACAGGTTTTCTTCCGAAATGGATTCTAATCTCAATTCTCTCAGCTCAATACGTTTCTCTTCCAAACTTTTCAATGCTGCAGCTACCAAATGCTGGCATTCAGTGTACACTGATAATTTTGACAAATTCGGAGCCATACTAATTAAATCGTGGACAAGACCAACAGAATATGTGGAATCCATTCTATTATCTGATGCCATGTTATCCCAAATTTTCAAATGCTTAAGCTTCTTCAACTGCGGTATCTTACTACCAAGCGGAAATAGAGACATTTCTTTTGTCAATTTTAAGGGAAGTCTTTCCACATCAAGTTTCTCCAAATTCGGAACACGAAGTAAAAATAGGTCGCGCAGTTCATCAAGCGATATTTCACAAAACTGATTTGCAAAGCATAAAGCAATGTGTGTGATGACCGGTCCACAAATTGAGAAGAAGTCTTCAACTGCAGGTCGATGTGTGTTTACGACAAAAAGTCCAAAGCGAAATCTGGCAAATGGAATATCTTGACTGGACTGTATCAACTTTGCAAACTTGGACAAATTTTCAATATTCCTATAATTGATTCCAATTAGCTTTCTTTTTCGAATTTCTTCGTTGGCTTTGTTCCACCATGATTGGCATACTAGACGACACCGTATCACATCATTCAAAGGCAATCTTTGCATCACATTTGAAATGATAATATGGTTCAGAAGTGGATGTTGACTGTCATCAATTGTTTGTTCCACAATCTGTTCACAAAATAAATTAAAAAATTTAGTCAAGTTAATCTCAAAGATGAAGTAAATGTACACTTGTAAAATATGTGTACTTGCATACCCTGGAACAGGAGGAATCAGATATACGGAAACTTGATAACAGATTGGGTAGTCTAATGTTCTCCAACACCTAAAATTTAATATGTTCCAATTAAATTTGATACAAACAAACGCAACCCAATAATTAACCAGGGTATTAGTGTGTTGTACCTGTCGTTCTTCCAAATGTAAACTCCGTAGTTTCTCGATAGCAGAAACCAAATTATGTATGGTTTGCTCTTGAGAGGCATTTCTTATCCTTAAATTTCGTATTATCTGCAAAACCAAATAATAGGTGATCACTTCATATGTTTCATTTAAAAAATTAAATTTATACAATAGAATAACTAATGCATTTACCTCCTCGGAAGCAATCAACTGCCTCTTTAAAGATATCATGCTTTCCTCCTGGAGATCATCCTCTTCTGAAAACTCTTCCATGTCCATTCCACTTAAGTCTTCGTCCGTCATCTTCAAAGAACCAATTATTATATGAACCGACACATATATTTTGGAAACTCAAGCAAAAAATGGCGACGCAACAAATGAATATTTTGATCTATATATTAACAACTCACCGTCTTGTTGCGACTAGAGTAAAATTGCACTATTTACATTGATAGCCTCAATTTGTAAATGTTGGGTTAGGGAAGCGTAATAATGACATTGCGTCAGGCGTCAGGATACAAAGTGAACTTATTGTAGAATATTATAATCTCCTAATTGCATAATTCTCAACAAATGGCACAGGTACACATATTCGATTTTTATAAAAGAGGACCCAATTTTAATAAAACAATCTATATATTCTTTATGATCAATTAGTCCTATAACATGTAGGACAAAAGTATGGTGTGTGTGTGTGTGTAATATAATCTTCTAAATATCCCTATCCTTTTGCCTCCAATCCACTACCACAACACACCATCAATAAAAAAGCAATCATGCTGACTTGAAGAATAAAAAAAGTAGTAAGAACAAGCAGCAGAGCTCCCAACCAAACCAAACAGACCTTTCCTTCACTTAGATCTTCTCCATTCACTTTTCATCTGGTGCACAACGAAGGTGATGTACTGGTTGGTGTCTTACATTTTTTACTTTGTTTTTTTTTCTATCCACTGACAAAAATATAAAAACGTGACTACTAAAGAAGACCATGAACAAGTGTACAGTACAGTGTACACAGTACATCACAAAATATAATATTCACTAACTCACGAATCTATGTGGATTTCTTCTTGTATCTCTACAAATAAGGCATAACATTCTGATTATCAAACAGCTACGGCACGGATGGTTTTTATAGTTTGTTTTGCACTCCTTGAATCTCTATTATCGTTAGTAGTACATATAATCCATTTTTTCTGCATTACACGCTCTTGTTGGCTATGCTGGATTCAAGAATAACTTTGTATATTTAAACAACCTAAGCGAACTTCACTTCTTGCACATGTACAGCTTTTGAAAAGGTGTTTTTATCATAAAACAAAAGCTACCTACATTGCAGATTGCAGATACTTCTCTGGATCACAATCACATTCTAAAAGCTATACATGACTCAACAAAGACACGCTAAACATACTGAAACAAAGGACGACAAGCAC
Source organism: Entomobrya multifasciata (assembly GCA_034693345.1). Classification (NCBI taxonomy): domain Eukaryota; kingdom Metazoa; phylum Arthropoda; class Collembola; order Entomobryomorpha; family Entomobryidae; genus Entomobrya; species Entomobrya multifasciata. The sequence continues at coordinate 3,419 of JAQFXM010000693.1, read as the reverse complement.
GGCAAAACAAATCGGAATGGAATATGGAATGCAGTCATTACTTTTTTTTTATTACTCTGCCTATAGCACTAAAATGACTGCGTCATTCGGCACTTTCACAAAATTCACATTAGTTCCACACTTCCAAAGAATACATTGGCACTTGGCAAATTTAATTCACTCATCACATATTAAATCTATATACCATATATTAAAACTCTGCACAACTACGTGTTTGGAATAAATATTCGGGTCACTGAACTTTTTGGCTGATTCAATTAGAAGAATATTCTAAAATGTTTTGAAGGCTGTCAATCATTTCTGAAATTCTTGTCTTATTATCCTCATCAAATAAAGTATTTTCCTCCTTAATTTGTTTCACAGATTGTTCCAACGCTATCAAAAGAGTATTAGCACGATCTCTGTCATTAAATTCGAATTCTTCTGAAATTTGCTTAAAGTTCTTCAGTACTTCATCCAGGCCGTTGTCCTCAGCATGTTCAAAGATGCGTTGAAATATCATGGCGGTTAAGCAACGAATACGATGATTTCTTGAATCTTGAGTTAGTAGAGTCACACGGTTCATTAAATTCACGATGGGTTTTAGCAAAACGTGATTTTGCTGGTAAAATATCACTGAACACAAGGAGTGAAGGAAAATACTTGAGGCTATTAAAAAGCTGTTCACATGTAAAGGGGTGTTAATGGAACTGCTGCATTCAGTAACGCTTTGAAGTATCTTTGGAGGAATTAAACAAACCATTTCCAATAAGAAAAATAATAAGTTTTTCATTCATCCTTATAAATATATTCTAATTCTAAACATGGTTTTTTGTGGGCCATGTATCCACTTACTTTCTCCATAATTGCCTGATCAATTAAATCCATGTACGACGATGTCAAAATACATTTGAGTATCAGCGGGGTAATTTGATGCATATTTTGGATTCTGCAAATAGCTTGCTTCAAATTTATCCAAAACAGTGCCACCGTTTTCAGATTCGATTCCAGCATATTGTCTTGTCGGAGATACAGATTTCGTAAGAACTTTTCCTAGGTAGAGAAAGTACAACACAACCGCATTTGTCATTGATTTAAATGCTTTTTACAACTTACATTGCACTGAGTATGATTGATTAGCTTTTATTGGCATGAACTAACCTTTAAATCTTCAGAGGCACTACCAGACAAATTTCTAATGATTGTTGGCCAAACTAACAAATAGACATGAGGTGGGACCTTCTCCTGCTGGAAAACTTGTACCAATTCTACACCAACGGAATTTGGAGCAATCCTGTGAACACAATGAAATACATTTTTGCTTCGTTTAAAGTCTTTAAGTAATACTACAGGATTCCATAAGGGTCAGTAAAGTAACACATTCAATTAAAGTTTTTCTTATTCAGCACATTGAAACGTACTTGGCAATAAATCCATATATTTCGGAAATGAAATCAAGAGCAATAAAACTTGAAGTTTCTGCCCATTTAGAAAACAAATATTTGCAGAAAAAATTCTGGAAAATATTGAATTCATCTCTAGTGTACGTTGAAACAAGCCGACAAATTAGAGGGAAGATGCGTTTATCCAAAACTTCAGTTATCTCATCGTTCTCTAAAGGAAAACCCACAACAAAAGGACGATAAATTACAAGAAAATTCCTTAATTAAATCAATTTTAAGTTACCAGCCTCATTAATTTCATGAACGTTTAAAAAATCAAACAAATTACTTACGATTTCCACTCCAATCACTAATCGTATCCAAAACTTCAAAGATGTACACGTGAGTCTGCCGATTCCTACCATTTGGCGGCTGAGGAGGTACAGCCTTAATGATTTTGAAAACAAACTTTAGTCTTTTCAAAACAACAAGGTCCTTTTCCACAATATCTTCTGGTAAACTTTCCATTTCCACTCTGCTGGCCCTGGTCCTACAAATTTCCATTTTTGATGTGTAGTAAATACGTTCCACAATTCACAAAATTACAAGTTCAACAATTACTGCCCGTTCGCTGAGGCTGAAGTCGATACGTTTTTCATACACACACAGTGACAACCAATAATATCTTTCAGTTCAAACTCAAACACTTATATTCACCTTTAATTAAAAATAAAGCACCGTCCAGACACCTGATTATATCGAAGGGGTCACGTCGCTTCTCTCCACTGACGAACAAAAAATTAACACCGTGCCTAAGTAGTAACTTGACTTGACCTTTTCACACCAAACTGATAATCTTTTTGAAAACTTCCAACAGGCCCCTGTCCTGTCCCTGAAAAATGATAAGCTGTCAAAAATTAATCAAAGTTGAGAAAAGAAGCATGTACACATGAAAAAGACTGCGCAGAAAGCCGTCCCCGCCAGCCTGCATTAAAATTATAAACAAAGTGACCAAAATACCAATACGGGCAGCTTGTACCATCTAAGAAATGAAAATGAATACTCCATGCATGCGCGTGCACAGAGGAGTAGAACCGCAACCGGTCCAACACGACGCAGGACAGGACAATTCACTTGATTAATTTAATGTTAAGGTGAAGGTGCTTAATCTGTCCTATGTAATGTTCAGTGAAAATCATAACATAACAATTTTGTTTAATGAATAGTTGATTTGAAGGATTAATGTTTTTGGAATGACAACATTCTACCGTAACATGTAACTTGAGAACCCTCGTCTCTTTTATGCAATCAAAATCAATCAAAGTTTGTGCATGCACAAAAATACAAAGTTCACAATTTGTCCTTTTTATCTAAACATGTCAAAACAAAATACTCAGATAAATCAATTAAATAAAACCAGATCCAATCAAAGTTAAAAATCATCCTTCACGAAAAAACAAACAAGAAGGCTTATCCACTGCGGAGTCACTGGTCACTGGTTATAATTCTCATACATTTTACTCAAACTCAACATACAAACTTTTTTGGGAGGGGATGCTTTCACTTTTCAATCGGCTGGAATTTGAACATACATCAATAAGTAATCTGTATTCACATCATTATAATATCAACTTCTGGTTACATAAGTTGTTTTCCCATCTGAATTCAAATGAACGACTGATTCATTCAGTTATATAAGCACAAACACGCTCTACGCTCTTCAAACTTTCACCGACTCACCGACTGCAGCTCTAGAGAAAGAGGTACTAAACTGCGCGTGCAGTACAGTCAATTTAACTTATCAGCTTATCACCATAAAAAATCAATGTACAAAATATACTTCTTTCAAAATTTTGCATGAAAACGAAGAAAACTTTTCTAGACGTTTTTCTGGAATATGATTTAGTCAATAATTTTCTGTTTACTTTCAGGTGTCAGGTGCCAGGAAGATTTAGAGACAAGTTTTTCCTGCTACATAGCATCATTTAATCCGCCTTTTCATAGATTTCACACTGTAACGATTTCTAAAAAATATTTGCATTCTAACATGCCAAAATA